>JAOXYA010068180.1:0-11674 GCA_028565675.1 Sorex palustris | reverse complement strand
ATACATGTAATAAAAATTATGAGAGTTGGTCAGCTATTCTCTCCAAATACCTTACTCTGCTTAATATTTCTAGACTATGATTAACTACTGGTCACAAACCACAGGAACCCAAATCCCTGATAAGTAGAACTACTGTCATAGATATACTGTCATAGATATGAAAACAATAAATCAGATTTAGAGAACTGTTGAAAATTATTAAATTCATGACCATCCAGGTATTTACAAAATATGAATAGTCTGAAATAAATCCTTCTGATTCATTAGGATTTAAGGGAAGTGTTTTAAAGGTGAGTGAGCACCAGGAGGACAAAGAAGAAACCTGTTTTACAAGAGAACATCAACTTTCACCAAGTCTCTTTAAGATTTAGACACGAAGTAGCAAAATGTTTTTTCAGTCTTTGCCAGAGAGATTGGGTCCTGGAAACAGCCACAATTACAGGACACAGAGAAATCATGGAGTAAATGGAAAAAATGAAGGCTATAAACATAGATTGAATTCTACAATAAGCTTTATCCCTACATAAGAATCCAGCAGGCAATGTATTATAATGTTCTAAGGAGCCCATGTATTACACTAACACTGTAGCACTGTCCTCCGGTTGTTCATCAATTTGCTGGAGCAGGTGCAATACCATCTCCATCGTGAGACTTGTTGTTACTATGTTTGGCATATCAAATACGTCATGGGAAGCTTGCCAGGCTTTGTTGTGTGGATGAAATACTCTCGGTAGCTTGCCACGCTCTCTGAGAGGGGCGGAGGAATCAACCCCGGGTCGGCCCGGTCAGCAGCATGTAAGGCTAACGTTCTACCCACTGTGCTATCGCTCCAGCCCCGTATTACAATATATTTATAAATAGTTGTATCCCAATCATACTTTGTGGTCAAGAGACATTTAATGATAGAAATAGAACTGGAATCTTTAGACACAATCTAGGGAAGGCAGGTATTCTGATTTATCATTTTGAAAGACTTCTACGTTCCCTCCCAAATCACCAATCTCTCAAACGTCTCCCATTTGTTCTCCTGCTGCTTCAGCTGATTTTTCTTGAAATACCATGCATTATAATGTTACAGTGGTTTCATATGTGATCATTGAAAATCATCACGTATCCCCTATGTCATGATTCACGTGTTACCTGTTTTCCCATCCTGACCTCTCCCCCTTCTCTCCTAATAACCACTAATTAGTCTTATCATCTTGGTGGCTTATATTTACTGTTTCTATCATGTTTACCTTTGGGACTACATCAATCTCAATAATCTCTTTAGCTTCTGGAGCCATTGTGCCACTTCCCCTACTGCACCAGATCCACTCATTCCTGCCAATATACCTCTCTTGACTCTACTGCTACTTCAACTGTGATCACTCATTCTGGCTTCGATTAAAGAACTGCAACAAAACAAGTCCTAAGAAAACCAGTTAATCAAGTTTCTTCTGTAACTAGGTTTTACACTCACAAACATAAAAATCGGAAATTACAGACTGTATAAACTTTGTTGAGAGTATCTTAATTTAATAAAGATTCTTTAAATTTTTCTAAACTGAATTATCTTCACCAATTGACCTTTGTATTTATATACCCTGAACAGCAAAAACTTGAATGTGCTTGCCAAGATACATATATTTTTAGATCTATATATTGCAAATTTCTAGATTCAAAGATTTACTATTAGTCTTATTGGTAATATTGTACCCCTAACACAAGTATTTATACTCTTGTAAACTAAAAAAATATACAAAAGAGATACATTTTTTTTTTAAAAAAGAACCACCAAGACTATAAGACCAACTACTGGTAATTAGAAGAGAAGAGGGACATGTCATGATCTGGGAAACAGGGCAACACATAAATCATGACATAGGAGATACATGTTGATTTTCAATGGTTACATATGATGATTGGGGCTGGAGCAAGAGCACAGCGGTAGGGCATTTGCCTTGCACGCAGCCAACATGGCCGACCCGAGTTCGATTCCTCCACCCCCCTCGGAGAGCCCGGCAAGCTACCGAGAGTATCTCGCCCGCACGGCAGAGCCTGGCAAGCTCCCCGTGGCGTACTCGATATGCCAAACACAGTAACAACTAGTTTCACGATGGAGACGTTACTGGGCCCGCTCGAGCAAATCGACCAACAATGGGAGGGCCTTTACCTTTACCTTATTGGTCTCACACCAGGTTTATTTTTTGCTTTAGGTGCCACCCCCAGTGGTGCCTGGAATCGGACCCCGGATACTGCCTACGAGCATGTGCTCTCCTCAGCCCACAGTGCATCCTGATGTTGGAGGATGCAGGAGAAACAACGGAACACAGAATGCTCAGGGGTGACTCAGGCTCTGCACTCAGGAATTCTTCCTGACGGTGCTTGGGAACCGTATGGGAGGCTGGGAATCGAACCCGGGTCACTGAGTGTAAAGCAATGCCCTCCCCGCTGTGCTGTCTGTCCCATGTCCTGATTTTATAAATCTCCCCTTTTGCTTTCCAGTAGAGGCTCCTGGCGCTCTCAGCCTGGGGGTGTGTGTGAGGATTTGCCATTCAGACCTGGTCACATGGTGCTTGGGGACCTCCAGGGTTGTGTCTGGTGTGTCTGGGTCAGGGGGTGGAACTTAGGGCCTCAGACACCCAGCTGTGTGCCTTGCTGAGCCAGCTTCCCCCAGTTCTTAGTGAAAGCATTTTCCTTTCACTCTAGATGGAGTGATTCCTGAGTGCAGAGCCAGGAGTAACCCCTGAGCATCACCAGGTGTGGCCCTTCAAAAAACCAAAGCAGTGTCAGGAATTGAGCCCGGAGCCTTGCACCAGGAGACACCTTCTCACGGAGCCACCTCCAGGGCCTTTTAGCCTAGTTTTATTCATCTTAATTTTTTTTAATCTTAAAATTTTATTTATTTATTTATTTATTTTTTGCTTTTTTGGGTCACACCCGGCGATGCACAGGGGTTACTCCCGGCTCATGCACTCAGGAATTACTCCTGGCCGGTGCTCGGGGGACCATATGGGATGCTGGGAATCGAACTCCGGTCGGCTGCATTTAAGGCAAACGCCCTACCCGCTGTGCTATTGCTCCAGCCCCTCTTAAAATTTTAAATTATTCTTTTCTTTTCTTTTCTTTTCTTTTTTCCTTTTTGGGTCACACCCGGCGGTGCACAGGGGCTACTTCTGGTTCATGCACTCAGGAATTACTCCTGGCGGTGCTCGAGGGACCATATGGGATGCTGGGAATCGAATCTAGGTCGGCTGCATGCAAGGCAAACACCCTACCCACTGTGCTATTGCTCCAGCCCCTAAATTATTATTTTCTAGTGACTTTCCAAGCCATCCTGGGTGTGCAGGGTTCCTGCAGTGCTGGGTCTCACCCCCAGGATTCCTGTGGCCGTGTGTGCACTCGGCCCCTGAGCCACGTCCACAGTCTTACCAGGAAGGACATGGAGGGACGAGGTTGCGAGGAGTGAGCCTGGCAGCTCTCGGGAGGCACAAAGCTGCACGGCAGGAGCCCGAGGACCTGCTGAGCTATGGGACATGAACATATCGGCCCTGCTTGGCTGTTCTGTCTTGTGGAAAGTGCGGGTGGGAAACCCATGTCCCCTCCCTGGAGGACAATTGTCAATGGCACAGGCAGAAAACCCACAAAGCCACGCCCCCTCCCCACGCCCTCCCACCCGCCTGCTGAGCACAGGGAATGAAGGTCATGGGCGTGGGGGTAGGGGGCATGGATGGGGCAGAGGCGTGGCCGGTCGCTGAAGGGTCCTGGGGGTGGGTGCCACAGACAGGGCCCCGGCGAGGAACCCTGATTTTTGCGCAACTCTGGAACTAGAACATGTGACCAGGCTCCCAAGTCTTGGCCTTCACTGTGGAGGAGCCGCGTTAGCCAGGAAGAGGGAAGTACATCCCCGGGGGCGCCCTGCTGGGAACAGGGCTTAAGGCCCTTCCGGTCTTCTCCACCTGATGGTGGCCGGGGGCTGTCCTTGGGTGGGTGGGCAGGGAAAGTGACCGTGTCAGCTCGCTCCATCTGCAGATGCGAGCCCAGATTTCCCTCTCGGCCAGGCTGGATGCCGGCTGGCCCCTGCCGGGAGCAGTTTTTGATGATGACGGAAGAGAATGGAATGTCCCATCTGTGATGCCTTACTGTGAGCGCTGGGAGTGGAGCAGGGGTGTAAGCAGGGAGGGCTTCCTGTAGGAGCTGGGCTTTAACCTGCGAGGGCGGATAGACTGGGGGAGGATGAGGGGACGAGGGCAGAGTCTAGGTGAGAGCTGTAGGAGGGGGAGGCAGCTCCTCCATCTGCCTACGCGGAGCCAGAGAACCCTCTGTCATGCCTGCACTGTGAATAGAGACTCAGGTTGGTCTTCGGTGTTTATTTTTATTTTTATTTTTTTGCTTTTTGCGTCACACCCGGCAATGCTCAGGGGTTACTCTTGGCTCCTGCACTCAGGAATTACTCCTGGCAGTGCTCGGGGGACCATATGGGATGCTGGGAATCGAACCCAGGTCGAGCCGCGTGCAAGGCAAACGCCCTACCCGCTGTGCTATTACTCTGGTCCCTATTTTTTAAAGTATTTTTTTTTCTTTTTTGGGTCCCACCTGGTGATGCACAGGGGTTACTCCTGGCTCTGCACTCAGGAATCATTCCTGGTAATGCTCGGGGGTCCGTATGGGATGGAACTTGAGCTAGCCAGTGCAAGGCCAGCGCCCTCCCCACGGAGATACGGTTCTAGCTCCGTGAATTTGGGGGTTTAAAGTGTTTCCTCTTGTTTTGGGCTGGGTGCTGTAGTCCTGCTGGGGCCACAGGGCGTGGGGAGAGCTGAACGCTGCACCCAACCCTGTGTGAGGGGTAAGGAGGGCACCGGGAGCCCCCACAAAGCTGAGGGATCTTGGGGCCCCAGCACTGCCAGCGGCTCTAGTGGCCTCTGTGAGGGGTCATGGAACGAGAGGACAGAAGGGGGAGCCACACTCTGTCCCCAGGGGCAGGAAGCAGGGCGGGGGGCTGGAAAGGGGGAGGGGCAGGAGGAGAGGGGAATGTTATGGGGGGGTCCCAGAAACCAGAGTGAGGGTCTGAGTATGGCAGAATAGGAGGAAGTGCCGCATCCTGCCTCAGAGCTTTAATTTATCTTTGCTTTATTTCCCTTTGATTTGGGGGTCATACGGGGTAGGGAGTTTGCCTTGCACACGGCCGACCTGGGTTCGATTCCTCCACCCCTCTCGGAGAGCCCGGTAAGCTCCCGAGAGTATCTTGCCCGCACGGCAAAGCCTGGCAAGCTCCCCGTGACGTATTTGATATGCCAAACACAGTGACAACAAGTCTCATAATTTGTTGGGAGATATAACTGGTGCCTGCTCGAGCAAACCATGGGAGGACAGTGCTACAATGCTACGGGCAGTGCTCAGGTCTGACTCCTGGCTCTGCGGTTAGGGATAGCCCCTGGTGTGAGGGACCATACAGGGTGTCAAACGAGAGTCAGGAGCATGCAATGCCAGCGCCCTCCCCGCTCTTCTGTCTCTCCCGAAGCCAGCACTGCTCCGACTCAGTAGGAGAAGTGAGTGGGAGAGGGGAGCCCCCGAGGCACCGCCCTCTGCCTGATCAGCTCAGGGACCTTTGGGGCGGGAGGCAGGAGCCTTGGGGTCCAGCAGTGTCCGTCGCTCTCAGGGAGCACCTCCCTTTCCTTCTCTGGGCCTCAGTTTCCTCGTCGGTAGAAAAGGAGGGTGAGGGGGCCGGGTGGGGCAGTGACTGCCCAGCGCCCATGAGAGGTGAGGGTGGTGGGCACTGGAGGCATGGGCGGGAGTCAGGGCCCCGGCCTGTCCTTGCACCTGCGGCCCCTCCATACTGTCCATCCCACCTGCACCTCTGTTCTCGGAGGAGCTGCTGTTCCCCCCAGCCTCTTGGCCCGGGTGCTAAGAACAGGTTGGGGCACCTGGGACCATGCTGAGAACTTGCCCTGTTAGGCGGAGTGGGGAGAAGGTTCTGGAGTGCCGACACCAGCGGGGGATGCTCTTGGTGGGGGGGTATATTTCTGGTTGGGCATGGAGGTTTCTTCCTTCCACCCACCATGGGCAGAAGCACTCCTGGACATCCCGGGTGGCCCGGCTGCCCTGACCTCCCAGGGCAGGGCTGGGCAGGAGGGAAGAAGCCTCAGATCCAGACCCAGAGTGGTGTGTTTGGGGAAGGTTCTGGAGGGGCGGCTGAGTAGGGGCCCTGGGAAGAGGGGTCTGAGGACATGGCTGTTGGGGAGGCCTGGGGCGTGCTGCCTCGGCCCTGGAGCTCACCCAGGCCGGGGGAGACCGTACGCAGTGGACAAGTGTTGTGTCCAGGCCCCGAGTACCTGCCGGAGGGACCACTGTGGCACTGCCACCAGGGGTGGCTGGGGTTGGGGGCGTGTGGGGAGCAGGTACCCTCTCATCTGGTTCCCTTTTTTTTTCTTCCTTTTTGGGTCACACCCAGCATTGCACAGGGGTTACTCCTGGCTCTGCACTCAGGAATTACTCCTGGCAGTGCTCAAGCGACCATGTGGGATGCCGGGAATCGAACCCGGGTCGACCACGTGCAAGGCAAACGCCCTACCCACTGTGCTATTGCTCCAGCCCCACACCTGGTGCCCTTTGAAGGCGGCGAGGGAGGGTGTACTTTGGGACTGTTGTCCCTTCTCTCAGATGAGGCCTTGGTGCGTGTGTGCCGGCCGCCCGCTGCCGCCAATCATTCCAGGACGCCAGGGTGCAGGTGGGATTGGAGGAGGCTGGGTGCTGCCCCCTCTCCCGTCTGGACCCCGGAGTCAGGGCTCTGTGGGGCTGGCGACAGCTAAGCTCTCCAGAAAGTTCTGGTGCCCTTGGTGTGTGGTCCCAGCCCCTTCCCTTCCCAGCAGCCCTGTACTCAGAGGCCTGATTCCCCGCTGCCAGCTCCGGGCGGCCCTCAAGATGGTTTGTTACTTGTTTAAGTAGGTTTTAGCTTTGGAGATTCTTCCAGGCAGGCTCAGGGGGTTCTAGTCCCGTCCTGGTGATACTCTGCCAGCTGGGCTCATGGTCCAGTGCTCAGGCTGGGGAGAATATGCTCAGATCCTTCCATCCTGTCTGTGCTCAGAGCCTTTAACTTTATTTATTTATTTATTTTATTTATTTTGCTTTTTGGGCCACACCCGGCGATGCACAGGGGTTACTGGCTCTGCACTCAGGAATTACTTCTAGTGGTGCTTGGGGACCATATGGGATGGTGGGAATCAAACCTTGGGGTTAACTGCATGCAAGGAAAGTGCCCTAGCCGCTATACTATTGCTCCAGCCCACCAACTTTCTATTTTAATTTGGTTGTTTATTTGCTTTTGGGCCATGGTCCGGCTTACTCCTGGCTCTGTGCTCTGGGGACCATATGGGGTCCTGAGAATCACACTTGGGTCAGCCACGTGCAAGGCGAGCGTACTTTCAGCTTTAGTCTGAGTTCTGAGAAGAGCGTCATCACGGAAGATGTGGAAGTGAACAGCAGGGAGTGTAGTTTGTGAACTTGCTGCTTGGAGCTGACACACAGAAACACTTCAGAGTTGCAAAGACTGTAGGACAGGCCCCAGGCGTCTGGGTCCACACCCGTGGGTGCTCTTGGGGCTATGGCTGGGACTTGCTTTGCCCTGGGTGCCTTCTCTCCCCTTTCTAGTTTTGTTTGTTTGTTTGTTTTTTGGCTTTTTAGGTCACACCCGGCAATGCTCAGGGGATACTCCTGGCTCTGCACTCAGGAATTACACCTGGCAGTGCTCAGGGGACCATATGGGATGCTGGGAATCGAACCTGGGTCGGCCGCGTGCAAGGCAAACACCCTCCCCGCTGTACTGTTGCTCTAGGCCTCTTCCCCTTTCTGAGGCTGTTCCATGGCCATCCAGACACTCTGGGTTTTTAGCATCCTGCCTTCGAGGTGGCCAGTGACTCAGTCGACAGTTCTTCCTGTTTCCAGTGTTGGTTATTATAAATCATGCTGAAGTCAGCAGAGGACCCTTCCCTTTTGGGGGCTCAGCTGGTTGAGTGCAGTCTTTGCATGCAGGAGCCTGGGTTCAATCCCTGACTCTGCAGGCTCCCCTAAGCACTGCCCTGGGAGTAGCAAGTGTTACCCCCCCGCCCCCCTTCCCCAGAAGAAAGGATTCAGCCCTTTTTTTGAACCCCTCTTTTTTTTGCTTTTTGCTTTTTTGGGGGGGTCACACCCAGCGATGCTCAGGGGTTACTCCTGGCTCTGCACTAAGGAGTGACTCCTGGCGGTTCCCGGGGGACCATATGGGGTGCTGGGAACCGAACCTGGGTCGGCTGCATGCAAGGCAAACACCCTACCTGCTGTGCTATCTCTCCAGCCCCTTTTCATTATTAATTTTTTTGTTTGTTTGTTTTTTGCTTTTTAGGTCACACCCAGCGATGCACAGGAGTTACTCCTGGTTCATGCACTCAGGAATTACTCCTGGCCGTGCTCGGGGGACCATATGGGTTGCTGGGAATCGAACCTAGGTCGACTGCCTGCAAGGCAAACGCCCTACCCGCTGTGCTATTGCTCCAGCCCTGAACCCTTCTTTTTTTGATTTTTGGGACATACAGTTAGTGCTCAGATTACTCCTGGCTCTGTGCTCAAGGATCACTCCTGGCGGGTCCGGGGATACCATATGAGGTGCTGGGGGTTGAACCTAGGTTGTGCCAGGCAAGTGCCCTCTCCTCTGTAGTATCTCCTCAGCCCCGAGGCTTGGGACTTTCTCTGTGGCCATGTGAGTGTAGGAGCCGGCGGGAGGAACGGTGAGGCCTGTGACCGTGAGGCCTGTGACCGCGGGGGCGCTGATGTCGAGTTCAGAACCTGCTCCTGTCGTAAACCCTGAGAGCCCCCGAGCCTGTTCTGCTTCTGGCCTCGTTTGGTGACACCCACCACTAATCCCCTGCCGTGGGTCGCTCCCGCTGCACCCTCCGTCCCAGCTGACAACCCCCGCTGCACCCCCAGGCTCCCTTGGGTGATGCCTCCCGCTTCTCCCTGTCTGAATTTTCATAACATTTCATAAAATTCTCCCTGTCTGAATTTTATGTACGTAAGTGTACAAACCTCCTTTGAAGATGGTCAGTCAAACATTTAAAAAAGTTTCTATCTCATCACTCATTTATTTATAGGTGAGGAGTTGGTTCTCCCTCAGCTGTACTCCAGGCCTATTCCTGGCTCCGTGCTCAGGAGTGAGCCCTGGTGGGCTCATAGAATTTTCATAAAATTCATAAAATTTCATAAAACATAAAATTTTTACCAGGCCTGGCCTTCTGGGGGTGGCTTCCCCCACATTGAACTCTGGCCCCTAAGCTGGTGTGGAGGATTAACCCCCTTCCTGATTACTAAGATTTATTTTGGGGGGGCGCTTGGACTTCTCCTGGAGTCCTGCCCTGGCCCTGCTCGGACCTTATGCCATGCCTGGGGTTGAACTGGGCTTGGCTCATGCAGGGCAGCACCTGAGCCCCCGGGCTCTCTCTGCGCGTCCATCTCTGTCTTCGCTAGTTGGAAGTGACCGTCATGTCTCTCTGTCCCCATCGTTTCCCCAAAGCACTGGGGTGACTTCTCAGCCATCTGTGCCTGGACTAGCAGCTAGTCCTTCTCTGGCCTCTGACTGGTAGCCGGGGTGGACACAGCCAGGAGCCTTTACCACCCCCCTTGACTCCTCGCCTCTCGCCCACAGGTCTCGGGTTCTGAGGCCGCTGGCAGACTATGGGGACGACAGCCAGCACAGCCCAGCACGCAGGGCCAGCGGGAGCCCCCTTCCACGGCCTGCAGGGCAGCGGCACAATGGACGGTCGGCACACGCTCAGCGTCCACTCCTTCCAGACTGCAGGCTTGCACAATAGTAAGGCCAAGTCTATCATCCCCAACAAGGTGGCTCCCGTCGTGATCACGTGAGTGGACAGGGAGCATGGGCCTTCCTGAAGGCAGGGCCGGGAGGGCTCAAAGGGGTGGAGGCAGACAGCACAGGTGGGGATGCTGAGCCCAGAGAGGGGTAGTGTTTCGTCTGGAGTCACAAAGCAAGCAGGCCACAGAGCAGGGCTGGTGTGTGAGTGTGTGTGTGTCTGTGTGTTCTGTGTATGTGTGTGCCCATGTTACTTAATCATGCCCACAGTGCTGGGAGCTTGGAGAGGGAATCGTGACCGTGCAGATGCTCTTTGATGCTCTTTGGGGGGGGAGGTTCCAGAGATAAAGCATGGAAGTTAAAGCTCTTATTTGCCCTCGCTGTAAATCCCCAACACCACGGATATTTCCCTGTGCCCACCAGGGCTCACTCCTGAGCACAGAAGAGCCAGGAATAGCCCCTGAGTACAGCTGGGTGTGACCCACCTCCGCCTCCATACATAAATTAATAAACTAAAAGTTGTTGAACAATATTTTTTTGGTTGGCCATCTTCAAAGGAGGTTCACACACTTAGATACATCAAATTTAGATTTATTTTTTACTATTGTGTCTTAAAACTAAAAAACCCAGATTGGGAAAGTTAAAAAGCTGGAGACTGCTGTCTGGTTCTCCAAATTGAATTCAGGGACATTCCTGGAAGAGGAGGAGGGTTTATTCTTTTTTTTTCTTTTTGGGTCACACCTGGCGATGCACAGGGGTTACTCCTGGCTCTGCACTCAGGAATTACCCCTGCCAGTGCTTGGGGGACCGTATGGGATGTTGGGAGTCGAACCCAGGTTGGCCGCATGCAAGGCAAACGCCCTGCCCTCTGTGCTATTGCTCCAGTTCCCTCATGACTAACTCTGAGTTCTGTCTTCAGGAATCACTCCTGGTGGTGCTTGAGGGACCATGAATGGTGCGGGGGATGGCGCCTGGGTCTTCCATATGGATGACAAGTACCCTTACCTCGTTACTATCTCTCCAGCCCCCCCCTTTTTTTTTGGCGAGGGGACAATGTTCAGGGGTTACTCCTGGCTCTGTCTCAGCAATTTTTTCTGGCAGCACCCATGACGTATTCAATATGCCAAACACAGTAACAACAAGTCTCACGATGGAGACATTACTGGGCCCGCTCGAGCAAATCTATGAACAACGGGAGGACAGTGACGACAGTGACAGTGACAGTGATAGCATTCAGGGAAGCTGGAGATCAAACCCAGGTCGGTCTGGCTATCGCTCGGGCCCATGTTCTAGATTTTTCCTAAATGAAGCAGATCTACACATGCTCAGCTGAACAATATAAGAAAACTAAGTAAGAAGGAGTAATTCCAGGCAGAGAGGGAGCTGCCTTCCTGATAATCAGACCCGCAGCGACCCTGCTGCACAGGGCAGTCGCCCCCTGTACTCAGTGGGGCTTCTGATGTGATGTATGCAAACGTGTCACCTGGTAGCCCTGGGTCCCACACACGCACTGCTCTAGTTCATCCAGTGTGCCCTGCCCAAACACGGAAAGCGGCAAGTGTGGCAGGACTGGGAAGACACTTCGTCAGCCTGGGGTCCGTGCTTGGCTCCCAGGAACCCTGGATTAATCCTTCTACCACCTCATTCCCCCGAGCACTGAGCCAGGAGCAGCCCCTGAGAAATGCCCCCAAGCTGATAGATGATCAACAATAGGTGTTGATGGGGCGGTGAAGTTAAGACACTCAGTTACTGCAGGGAGGGAAAGAAAAATCACACCAGGGGCTGGAGAGATAGCACAGCAGGTAGGGCGTTTGCCTTGCACGCGGCTGACCCGGGTTCGATTCCCAGCATCCC
>JAOXYA010068174.1:0-11674 GCA_028565675.1 Sorex palustris | reverse complement strand
TGCCCACGCCCTCGGCCCAGCTCAGATGCCCTCGCCCTGTGCACGGCGCCCCCAGAAAGGCCGGAGCGATGGCAGAGGGGGGGGAGGACATGGAGGAGGGGGAAGAGGAGGGGAAGGGCAGGGGCGAGGGGGCGCGGGCGCCCGGTCACCGGCCTCCCCTGTGCTGCAGGAGCTGGTGGGCAGCAACCCCCCGCAGAGGAACTGGAAGGGCATCGCCATCGCACTGCTGGTGATCCTGGTCATCTGCTCCCTCATCGTCACCTCCGTCATCCTGCTGACGCCAGGTAGGCGGGCTCGGGAGGGGAGGGAGGCGCCCCGCTCCCCGCCTCTGCGCCAGCGTCCCCGTCCCGCCCGGGGTCAGCTGGCGCCAGAGAATCTCGCCTGCTCCGCCGCAGCCGCAGCCGCCACCGCCGCCGGCAGGTGGCTTGGGACGAATCCTTCACGCCTGTGAGCCCGAGGCAGCTGCTGCGCGTGACGACGTCACTCGTCTGTCACTCGTCCTGGGGCCTGGGGTTAGCTCAAGGGCAGAGGGAGGAAACGTTCCCACACGTCAGACAGCTTGTCGGGCCGGGGCGCCGCCAGGAGGGACCCCTTGGCACGGCCCACCAGGGTCCGATCATGGGAGGAAGACACAGAGGGCCATCGCGGGGGGGGGCGGGGGGAGCACCGTGCAACTGTTCCAGGGTTCAGTCCCCAGCACCCCACTTGGTTCCCCGAGCACTGAGCCAGGAGTAAGCCTCGAGCACCACCACACCTGCCCCCCCAAAAAACTGTTACCTAAAAACCTAGAGCCAACACGTGTGTCAACAAGCAAATTGAGTTCCTGTAGACCAAGTGCTCTGAGCGCCCCCGGGCCCTATGGAGAGTCTGGAGGGAGTAAAGGGATGAGCCCCGCCAAGGACAGAGCACTCTCCCTGAGCACTCCCTGAGCACTGTCTCTGAGCACTGCCCATGAGCACTGTCCCTGAGCACAGCCCCCCACAGAGCCGGCAGCCAGGGCGGAATAACCCAGCAGAAACGGGCGCACGGCCAAGGAGCAGGGCTGTCACTCCCACCCACTCTCACGGTTTCGGGGCCTGTTTGTGGCATTAGGGTCCAGGACCCAAAAGTAGAGAACTTAGGACTCCTGCTGGGGGAAATACACTGTCAGCTTCTTTACAGAGGTGCAGCCCCTGCTGTGAGTATTCGTTCGTCAGGGCTCTGGGCGCCAGGCCCCGGGCTCAGGGGTCGTTCCTGCCAGGCCTGGAGCGTCTGTAGCAGCGGGACTAGGCCAGGCCGTCTCTGCCAGGCAGACAGCGGAACCCTGCGTTGTCTCTTGGGCCCGTGAGGGATTTCCAAACTATTGCCACAGAATTAAATGAAGGAGGAGAAAGGAGATAAGGGGGTATCGATAACCTCTCAGTACTGTACTGCAAACCGTGATGCCGAAAAGAGAGAGAGAGAGGCAGGGGGAGAGAGAGAGAGAGAGAGAGAGAGAGAGAGAGAAAGAGGTGCCTTCCATAGAGGCAGACTGAGGAGGGGTGATGGGAGGCAACCCGGGGACCTTGGTGGTGGGAAATGTCCGCTGGTGAAGGGACGGGCGTTGGAACATTGTAGGACTGAAACCCGGTCATGAACAGCTTTGTAATGGTCTATCTCATGATGATCCCATTAAAAAATAAACCAAGATAAATAAATGGAGGCATATTCTATGCCCTTGAATCCACACTTACCCAAAGAAAAGAGGACTGCAGACCTCGAAAGAATATAGATGCAACTCTCCGAGAAATACCCCCAGACCCGACCAGCCGCTTACCAAAGGCCACAGACCTCGGCCACGTGGAATTGGTCCCAGAAAAGAAAATCCAGGGCACATAGGAGGATTAATCTAACAGCCCCGCCTTTTAGGGAAAGAGGCAGTCATAGAAAGAAAGGGAAGCAGCATAGTATTTCAGTACAGAATAAATGTTTCACAAAACCTGAAATTCTTCCATAAGAAAACACTCAGACATCTAAGAATGAAAAGAAATATACTCAACCTGATAACGAGAATCTGTGTAAAACCCACAACTGATGAAATATTTAAAGGTGAAATAGGCGTATATTCCTCCCGAAATGAGGAATGAAACAAGATGTTCACCTGTTATTAATATTTTGTTGAATGTTCTAACCAAGACCATCAGGCTTGAGGCTGGAGGATGGGACGGCGGGGAGGGCACTTGCTCTGCTTGTAGCCGACCTGGACTAGCGCAGAGCCAGGAGGAAGCCCTGAACATCGCCAGGTGTGGCCCCAGAACAAAAAAATAAATAAGTAAATAAAATACTGTTAGGCTAGGAGAAAAAAAACAGAAAAGAAGTAAAAACTGTCTCTCGTACATGGTGTGAGCCTTCATTTAGATAATTATAAGGAACTCCATGCAGACTCTATTATAAAAAAATAAAATTCCTATTAGTTTATTGCTGGAAGGCACACGATCATTATACAAAAGCTATTTCCTTTTCTATGCAAAATGGAACTGAAAAAATGATTCTACTTACAGTAGAGAGAATAGAATATTTGAGGCTGGAGCAATAGCACAGCGGGAAGGGCGTTTGCCTTGCGGCCGACCCGGGTTCGATTCCCAGCATCCCATAGGGTCCCCCGAGCACCGCCAGGAGTAATTTCTGAGTGCAGAGCCAGAAGGAACCCCTGAGTATTGCCAGGTGTGACCCAAAAAGAATAAAGAGAGAGAGAGAGAGAGAGAGGAGAGAGAGAGAGAGAGAATAGAATATTTAAGGAATAGGTAACAAAAGTAGAAGGCTAAACCCGACTGGAGCGACAGTGCCTGGCTAACTTGTTTGCTGGCCTCAGACGCAGCCAACCCGAGTTTGGTCCCCAGCACCCGAGTGGTCCCTGAGCCCCCAGGAGTGATCCCTGAGCACAGAGCCGGGAGTCAGCCCAGAGCACCGTGGACGTGGCCCCAAAGAAACCAACAGCAAAGCCATAACGCACAAACCAGGCAGCATGACCAGAAGGAATCAAGACCCTCACGGACGCCGCCGGAGCGTGGCGGGCGCCTTGTTAACACGGCCACAGCCCCCCGCCCACTCGGACGGAGCCCACTGGGTCAGCCTTTACTTTCAGTGACTCGAATCCTATCAATGGACGCGGTGGTGCTCAGCCTCATGAGAAGGTCAGAGCTCAGACTGGCCGGAAGCCGTGTGGGAAGGACACGTCTCAGGAACCGTGACGGCCGGGAGCAAGACAGGGAAGCCTGACCGGGAGAGGCAGAGCCGCCCCAGAGACACGTCCGCTCAGCCTCGAGGGTGGCTGGGGGCAGGGGGAGGACGCCAGCCCTGGCCTCGCTGCGTCCACTCCCGAGTGGGCAGCCACTGGCGCGAGGCTCACCTGCCAGCCCAGGGCCCGGATGCCCCACCCCGCCCTTGGCTCTGCGGCGAGTCCCGCGCCCCCTCCCATCCCAGGCTGGGCACCCCTGCCCGGCCTCCAGTGGCTTCGTGCTGACCCTCAGGGCGGAGGTGGAGACCTGGTTATGCCACTAGTTCTGGAACTTTCTCCCATGCTCACCCCAGCGGGAAGCGTGTGCTGAGCCGGATGCAGGGTGTGTGGACCAGAGCTGCTGCCGGCTGAGTGGATGTGACCCACCCAGCAGCGACTCTGGGGGCTCTTGCCTGCCCGCTGTAACGTGCAACTGACCCACTGACCTGCCAGAGCGGGGCATGAGGCCGACGGCCTCCCATGGGAGGTGGCCCCCAGCAAGCGGTGTCTGGGCATGACCTCGGGGTGTCCCAGCCTGGGTTCTGCTGCCTGAGCTTCCAACAGGGTCATCCTGTTCCCGTGGGCCGAGCTCAGGGTGTATTCTTTTTTTTTTTTTTTTTTTTTTTGCTTTTTGGGTCACACCTGGCGATGCACAGGAGTTAGTCCTGGTTCATGCACTCAGGAATTACTCCTGGCAGTGCTCAGGGCACCCTATGGGATGCTGGGAATCGAACCTGGGTCAGCTGCGTGCAAGGCAAACGCCCTACCCGCTGTGCTATTGCTCCAGCCCCTCAGGGTGTATTCTTACACCCACGAAGCATGTGGGGAGAGTTCACACCCAGGAAGCGTGTGGATAGCTCACACCGATGAAGTGGGGGTTGGTCCACACCACGACACGTGGGCAGTGTCAGGGAATCACACCCATGAGCCTCTGCAGACAGCTCAGCTGTTGGTCTGGCAAAGGCTTCCTGGTGCCGTGGTTATGGTGTGAGCTGGAAAACACGGCCCCTTTGTGCGTGAAAACACCCCGCGTGGGCCTTGGTGCACTGTCGCATCCAAGAGAGCAGGGTGGTGTGGGATGGAAACCACCAGAACACCCTCGGGCGTCCGAGTAGGGCAGGCCACATAGGTCGGCCTTTGGGGCAGGCGGCCAGGCCGCGTCGTGTGTGTGGAGTTGAAATTTCACCCCTGCCCAGCTCGAACCCGACGTCTGAATCTCGCTGAGAACTCCCAGCATGTCTGTTGGATTTGTGGTTGGTCTCGGAGGCTTGAGAGAGAGAGAGAGACAGAGAGAGAGAGAGAGAGAGAGAGAGAGAGAGAACAAGTGGGCAGTTACAGCTCATCAATCAGCTTCTCCTGCGGACGATGTGGAGGCCACACGCAGGACACTCAGCCGCTCTGAGTTAACACGGCGGCAAGGGCAGATGGCACTGATGCTCCTGACCTCAGCTGGGCCCCCGACCCCACTCAAGCCCTGGTGCCCTCGGCCCCTCGCTCTGGATTCGGGCCAGAGTCGCCCTCACCGGCTCTCCCCGTGCGAGGCTCTCCTTCTGGGCGCTGCGCCCTGAGTGGGCCCTCACCGACCCCCAAGTACACATCAGTCCAGCTGCCGCTAGGGTTCCCGTGGGTGTGAGCCTGACACAGCCTTGTCAGGGAGCAGTTGCAGCCCTTCAGAGTAGGCGTCTCCCGGCTGCTCTCGGCCTCTCCTTGCCTCTCCCCGCTATCAGCTCCTTCTCTGCAGCCGAGCAGAGCGTCGCTGGGCTGCGGGAATCACAGTTACCTGTTACCCCACCGAAGGACACGTGTGCTTCCGTGTTCCGGACCCCGTGGGGGAAGCGGCTCTGCACTTCTCTGGGCCAATTATAATGTGGACTTAACGTTTTCAGCTATTTGGGGGAAAATATTTTTAAAGCTGCAGTGAGCAGCGCCAAGGCGATAGTATAGCAGGGAGGGCATTTGCTTTGCATGCCACTGACCCGAGTTCAATTCCCAGCATCCCGTAGGGTCCCCCTGCACTGCCAGGAGTAATTCCTGAGTGCATGAGCCAGGAGTAACTCCTGAGCATCGCTGGATGTGACCAAAACTTAAAAAAAGGAAATGCATAGCACAGCGGGTAGGGCGTTTGCCTTGCACGCAGCCAACTTGGCCGACCCGAGTTCAATTCCTCCATCCCTCTTGGAGAGCCTGGCAAGCTACCGAGAGTATCTCGCCCGCACGGCAAAGCCTAGCAAGCCACCTGTGACGTATTCGATATGCCAAACACAGTAACAACAAGTCTCACAATTTGTTGTGAGACGTTACTGGTGCCCGCTCGAGCAAATCGCTGAACAGCAGGAGGACAGTGCTACAGTGCAGTGAGCACATTCTGAGTTTTTGCACAAAATCATGGCCCTGTCATTCAATGAGGCCACCCACTGTATTTGGGGATGCCGGTTATGTGTTTCGCAGTCGAATAGGTATGTGTTGTCTCTTATGTTTTGTGTGTTGTCGAGCTAGACGGTGGCCGTGAGCCTCCAGACTAAATGTGGCCTGGAGCCGGCGCCCTCGACAGCTGCTTCCCTGCCACTCCCTGTGGGGCGGTTCGGGCCTCCCAACCTTCCACAGCGCAGGGCAGTGTGTGTGGGCCTGGACCCTCATGCACGGTTCTTTGGTTCCTGAGTTTTGGGGATTCATCGTTGAATTTTAGGTGGTGTCGGTGCCCGGGTTTCAGTCTCTGATGAATTAGTTACCGTGAGGTTTCCCAGCACCCCTGTGGGATTTGCAGAGTTTGCTCTCTGACGAGAGAGCCTCTTGTAAGGGCTGGGAGGAGCATCCTCCTGCCCCTGACGCCTCTCAGGAGAGGTGGTGTGCCCAGTTCCTCAGGGTGCTTTTGGTTGTGACTGCCCCCATCAGTGTGGGGATTGTCGCTGTTACCGGTTGTGCAGAGGGTCTGACTAGCTTCAGGTCCTTGTGGAGGTGAGTCAGAAGAGCCACCCACTGCCCGGATGTTGGCCTCTGGATTACACCCTGCAGTCTCTCGGAGCTGACCGGGGCTGACTGGGCACCAGCACTTGCAGGAATGACACCAGCCCCCGCAGGGACCCAGACTTCTGTGCACTCCCTATTCCGGCCCCCTCTTTCTGCTGTCTGCTGACTGCGCCCTGTTTCGAGGCGGCTTTGTGGGACCAGCCAACTGATTGCGTGTGGAAATGGGGAACAGATCATTGAAATCTTAAAAAAGTATGTTTTTTCTATTTTAACATAGACAAAAACCACAACTGTGGATACAGTTCTACAGTCGAAATAGATCGAGGTAACAAAGCTCCAATCTTAAAATCAGTAATATAAAAATCAGTTTTTAGGGCCTGGAGCGGTGGCACAGCAGGTAGGGCATTTGCCTTGCACACGGCTCACCTGGGCTCGATTCCTAGCATCCCATATGGTCCCCGAGTACTGCCAGGAGTAACCCCTGAGCATCACCAGGTGTAACCCAAAAAGCAAAAACAAAAAAATGTTTTGAGCATTGCGGAATCTGTTGGTGTCTCTGTTCCTTCCTGTCCAGCTGGCTCTGTGCCTTGCTAGAATTCCAGTTCTGGGGAAGTGGGGGATGTCCAGAGGCTTCAGGATCCAGGCTCTGGGCCCGTGCGGCCACACAGCACGGTCAGGGGAGGCGGCTCTCCACCCGACTCCCCGAAGACCCGCATTCCTCAGCCAGGCACTGGCGTACCTGGAACTAGTCGCAGTTTGGCGTCTCTGCAGAGTGTTGGTGGATTCATGGGGTTGAGCCCTTGGCAAGGCTGCCATGGAGTCTCCTTGTCAGCCTACCTCCTCTCCAGCCACGGGGACGCACAGGGGTTACTCCTGACTCTGCACTCAGGGATTACTCCTGGTGGTTCTTGGGGGACCAGATGGGATGCTGGGAATCAAACTCATGTTGACCGCATGCAAGGCAAACACCTTCCCTGCTGTCGCTTCAGCCCCTCTTTTCTTTTCTTGAATTGAATCACCGTGAGATGCTCAGCTCCAAAGCTGCTCCTGGATGGGTTTCAGTCCTACAGTCCAGCACCCACCATAGGTGTTTGAGAAAGCCTCTCCTAGGAGCCGGCCTCTGCCTGATTGGAGAGTGCGCTGGCTTTGTGGGGGCCTGTGACAGCCATAGGTCCCCGGATTGGTGGGCAGCGTTAGGGGTGTCTGCCGCATCCCTCCACCTGAACGGGGAGTTGGCCCGCTCCTTAAATTGAAAGAGATCTTCAGAGTGGGAATACCGACAGACTCTCATGAGAGAGAATTTATTCACACTCCTCCTAACCTTACCGTGAGCTGCAGACGTCGGAGGTTGTGAGAAGTGGTCCCTCAGCGAACCCTAACAGTCTCCTTTTTGACTCTTCATCGTTAGTTCTAGAAGGATGGGAGGTGCATCTACTTACGGAATCCTTGCCCTGGAGAACCATTCATGGAAACGGAGGCAGCACTCGCCATTACTCTCGCTTGCACGAAGGTCGTAAGCTGGCAAGCACACCTTCAGATTTCTCTGGAAGGAGCCCTTTTCAAAGCTTGGCTGGTGTGTGCACCCCGTTTTACAGGCACGGCGAGGAGAAAACCTTTTCCTGCACCTGTTTTCCTCTCGTCTCTTGCCTGGGTAGATGGCGGGTGAATTTCCGGGCTTTACGGGCTGTTGGAGAGGTTGGTGGGCCCAGGGGCTTCTGTCCGAGGGGAGGTTGGACCAAGGCTCTAATTCAAGTTAAAGGACCTACCAGGTCAGGGCCAGAGCATATTCAATATGCCAAAAAAAAAAAGCCAGTAACAAGTCTCACAATATGAGACGTTACTGGTGCCTGCTCGAGCAAATCAATGAACAACGGGAGGACAGTGCTACAGTGCTATTTATTTATTGCTTTTTGGGTCACACCCAGTGATGCTCAGGGGTTATTCCTGGCTCGTACACTCAGGAATTACTCCTGGCAGTGCTCGGGGGACCCTGTGATCTCAGAAAATCAGAGAACTGGCGGGAAGTGTCCAGAATGAAGTGGGCTGGGGAGAGGCGGGGAGGGAGGGGCCCCATTGCCCACCACATTCACGTCCCTCTGAGCAGACTCTCTGGAGACCCCCGCCTGGTTCCCACGCCTCCCGTCTCTCCTGCTTCTCTCCGGTCACCCAGGTTGGGGGGGGGTGCAGCGTCCACATGACCGGACGCCCCCAGACTCCCCCTGTGCCCTAATCCAGGTGCTTCTTTGTGTCTGTTCTTAAACAGGGTGAGCCGCGCGTGGCGAGAGCGTCTTCAGAAGATGCTTCTACACCGCTGGGTTTGCAGGGAATGGGGGCGCTGGCGCGGCTCCCCCAAAGGTCCCCATGGCCCCCTGCTGAGGATCCACACATCCCCTTAAATGGCAGGAAAGGGGCCAAGGCCCTTCGCGACCTGAGTGGTCGGGAACTTTGCTGGGTTGACCAGTGGGGCCTGGATGTGTCTTCTAGAAGGAGCAGAGGGAGACGAGCCAGCAGTGGCATTGCTGGGGTCTAAAGTCCACGCAAGGCTGCCACTAGCCAGGGAAGGACCCCCGCAACCCCCAGGGATCCCAGCCTTCCCGGAAGCACCGATGACGGCTTGAATTTGACGCTGGGAAATTGACCCTGACCGGGGAAAGTAAGTCGCTGTTGATTCCTGCCACCAGCCTGGGGATCTTGTACAGCAGCAGGAGGCAGGGGACAGGCCCAGGGCAGGGGGAGCCTTTGCCAGCAGCAGGGGGCAGCGGTGGAAGGACAGGCTCTGGGCATTAGACATCTGGGCATGTCACATTCTTGCTTCTCGTATCCACCCCCAGAGGGAACCCACCCAACTCTGACCCAGCTGCCTCGACCCCACTCCCGAGAAAAACAAAATCCTTTTTGCACAAAAGTGTCCATGGTGTGTTTTCAAATTTGGTGGGGGTGGGGGGCAGGCAGTACTTCCCTCCGGGTTTGACTCAGTTATTCACCACCCCCAGTGTCCATAGGATTCCAGAAAGGTCCAGTGAAGCGTAGGCCGTTCCGGGCAGGGAGGCGGGCTCACAGCAGGCTCCTGTGCTCAGTGACATTTCTGAGCCCAACTCCCCTCCATGCTGTGGGCACAGCTGTCTCCCTGGTCAGCCCGAGGGGCTAAACCAGCTCTGAGTCCTGAAGATCACGTCCGGACAGTCAGTCTAACAGTTGTAAACATTTCCGCCTCCCCCCAACCCAGCAGCAAGGTGGCCGCCACCTGAGGGCTTATTGGAAAGCCAGGTATGAGCCGGTGGTGACGGGGCAACTGCAGTCTCATGGGAAGGGGGGGCGGTACTGGCTTGTCCTTCACGCACTACCGAGGTCATGAGTTGCCCCCCACGAGCGGCTCTCTGGCACAGTCATGGCTCCAGAGGCAAAAGGACTTTTAATCCAGAGCCCGGCAGCTTGTGGCAGAGAAGTGAATGGACTATGAGTTAAACTATGGTGCCATGCCTCCCTGGGAGGGAAAGGGTGTTGCTCCCTTCCGCCTTCCCCCCATCCCCGCCTGCCCCCTCCCGCAGCAAGGTGGCCGCCGCCTCAGGGCTTATTGGAAAGCCAGGTATGAGCTGGTGGTGACGGGGCAACTGCAGTCTCATGGGAAGGGGGGGCGGTACTGGCTCATTCTTCACGCCCTACCGAGGTCACGAGTTGCCCCCCACGAGCAGCTCTCTGGCACGGCTATAACACCAGATGCACAGAAACCAATTTCGTAATTATCTGGCTCTTGGCAGAAATCCCTCCAGACTTTTTTTTTTTTAATTTATTGAATCACTGTGGGAAAAGTTACAAAGCTTTCAGGTTTAAGTCTCGGTCACGCAATCATCAAACACATTTCCCTTCACCAGTACTTATTTTTCACCAAGAAGAACCCCAATATACCTCCCTCCTAACCCTCCCAATGCCTGTGAGACAGATGAATTCTAGTCAACACTCTATCTACTTTGATTAGATTCATTGTTTCGACAAAAGATGCACTATTATTATGTAGAGTTTACACCCCCATATCAGACCTCTTGAAAAGACATTTTGAAATAATTTGTTTCTATAGCTGGTTATAAGAATCAAATGATGACGCACGGACGCAATTGGAGTTGTGATATTTTACTTATTAAGCCTGGAAATATTTCTACCTCTAGTTTTTAATCCATAAGAATTTCTCTATGTATTTCCTAAGGACTATTTGTTGTGTAGCAAGTACTTCTATTAAAATCATAAAATGTAGCATTGGTATAATATTATTATCTAATTCACAGTTTTTATCCAGACTTCATAAATTGTTCTAATAATATCCTATGTAGATTTTTTCTTGTGCAGCATAAAATACAGGATCACGGGTTATATTGTGATGATTTTTAGCTTCCTTTAATCTAAAACAATTTCTCAGCCTTTGTTTTCTTCTTTCATGATTTGAACAACTTGGAAAAGTCAGTAACTTTGTAGAATATTGTTCAGGATGCATTTCTTTGATCTTTGATTACAACTGGCTTTAGATTTTGTATTTTTTATTATAATATAAAAGCGACATTGTGTCTTCAAGGCATCATATCTGGAAACATATAAGGTTATTTCATCTCATAATCAGTGACATTAAAAAACTTTAAGAACAAATTGGGCTTGCTAAGTTATGATTATAAAGTTTTACTTTTGTAATTGATAAGTAATTTGTGTGATATTTCTCAAAATATTATTGTTCTTATATATTTCCTTATAATTGTCTTTTAAAAAATATATCTTCTTTCTCATTATACCTACATGCACTATTTTTAGTGCACATTAAACTGGGTTCTGTATCTTTTTTGACATGTAGATCTTATTATTTATTCAATACTTTCTCTCTTTTTTGGTCCTGAATCCCACTTTTGTTAAAAATTTATTGGTTATGATATTGTGTATGTTTCAGGAATTCATGTTCACAGTTCTTCAAACGTGCGTTACCATATCACACCTATTACCAAAATACTGCTAACACACAACCACAGTGTACTGTAACTGCTCTACTTTTCACTGCCACCCCTTCTTCCCTCCGGTAACCTCAATTCTGCAGTCAGAATCGAACTACTGTCTCCTTTTATCTACTTATTCACTTTGCTTCTTTATGTACCATGTGTGAGAGAAATCATCCATTATTTGTCTTATTCCTCTGATTTAATTCACTCAGCATAGTTACGTCAATTCCACCCTTGCTTTCATGAATAGCAAAATTTCAATTTTTTAGATAGCTGAGTAGTATATCATTACGTTGTTGTCATTCTTCTTCTTCTGCTGCTCCTTATCTTCCTTTCTTCCTCTTTTACCTCCTCCTCCTCTTCTTCTTTCTCATTCACTGCTTCCCCTTCCTCTTCCTTTTATCTCTCATCTTACTCTTATCCTTAAACTTTTCTGCCTTTCCTGCCCTCCCCCCTCTCACTCCGCCCCCCAGCTCTCCCACCCCCATCTTCTTCCCAT
>JAOXYA010068166.1:0-11675 GCA_028565675.1 Sorex palustris | reverse complement strand
CTCTCTCTCTCTCTCTCTCTCTCTCTCTCTCTCTCTCTCTCTCACACACACACACACACACACATACACACACACACCCTCCTTCCTTTCCTCCTTTTGTACCCTCCTTCCCTCCTTTTGAGCATTATGGCTTGCAATACAATACTGACAGGTTATCATCTGTATCCCTTTACCTACTTTGAACACATATGGAACTTTTCTTTCTAGACCAATAGTTATGATGATAAAAAAAAATTCCTGAGTCACATTCTATATACACTTTCTATTCTGCCTTTTGAATTTCAGCATTTCATTGGGAGGTATTTTATTATCTAATTTGAAACTGTATTGTAAAGCTATAGTTATTAAAACTGCATGGTACTAGAATAAAGACCCTCTGACCAATGGGTCAGAATCGAATACCATATGACAAAATCCCATATATACAGGAATTAATTTTCAATAAAGAAGTTAAAAACATGAAATGGAGTAAATATAGCCTCTTCAACAAATGGTGCTGGGAAAACTGGATAACTACATATAAGAAACTAAAATTCAATCCATATCTTACACCTAATAAAAAAGTCAATTAAAAGTGGATCAAAGACCTTGAGATACGACCAGAAACTATAAATTATATAGGAAAAGACATTATATACTTATATACATGTACATAAATACATACACACATACATATATATGTACATATATATATATTTACTATATGCCTAGGAGAATATAGACAGAAAACATCAAGATTTGCATGTCAAAGGTGCATGATATCACTGGCAAAGGCAACAAAATAAAAAATAAACAAATGGGACTACTAATAAAGTCAAAGAGCTTCTGCATAGTAAAAACAAAAAATACAGGCTAAAACTAAAAGACAGTTACTGAATGGGAAAAAATTTGCATTCAACACATCAGCTAAATATTTGATACCCAAGATATATAAAATACTTACAAAGATTTTACAAAAGAAAAATTCAAAAACCCTATCAACAAATGGGAAGAGGAAATGAATAGATGCTTCTCAGAGGAAGGCAAGCAGATGGCCAGTAGGCACATGAAAAAATGTTCAGTATCACTTATCATCAGAGAAGTCCAAATCAAGATGACAATGAGATACCACCTTACAGCAGTCAGAATGGCATATATCAAAAATAGTAGGAACAATCTGTGTTGGCCAGGGTATGGTGAAAAAAAGAACTCTCACTCACTGCTGGTGGGAATGTTGTCTGGTACCAGCCATGTAGAAAACAGCATGGAGAGTTCTCAGTAAACTTAGAATTGAACTTCTTTATGACCCAGCAATTCCACTTTTGGACATCTATCTCCAGGACATAAAAATACTGTCTCAAAAGGACATGTGCACACCATTATTCATTGCTGCACTCAGTACAATAGCTAAGATATGGACTTAACCTAGGTGTCCAACAACAGATGAACAGATTGTGAAGATTTGATATATATTCAAAATGGAATACTATGCAGTGGCAAGGAACGATGAACTCATTCAATTTGCAGAAACATGGTTGGAACTGGAAGATATCGTGTTGAGTGAAATAAACCAAAAGAAAGACAAACATAGGATAATCTTAATTATCTGTGGAATATAAACTACTGGATGAGGCAATGTATTGCAGTAAAAGGAGGATGCTTAGATCTTCCCTGAACCCAGTGTTTAGAGAGGAGACAGACCGAGAAGGAATGAAATCAAGAAGGAAAGAAGACAACAAGAGGTAATGGATTAACAAGCATCAGGACAACAGTTATACCAGTGATATGAGTGAGGGCTATAGCCATATACTCAAACACAGATTCAACAGAACTAAAAACATGTGACCTAAGTGGTAACCAATGAAACTTTGTAGTGTGCCTTTCAAGTTGAGTGGAGTGTCACAGTGGATGGGGGGTTGGGATAAGGAGGAAATCGGAAAACTCTGATGGAGGGAAGTTGACACTGGTGGAGGGTGGTGTTGGTGGTGTTGAATTATTGTATGCTTAAAATGCGACTATCAGTAACTTTGTAAATCATGGTTCAATAAAAATTATTTTTTAAAAATCAGCATTTCATTTTTAGCACTTTCCTGTATCATTAAGTAGTCCCAACACCATATTTCATCAACTAGATGCACTGTTATTTGATTCACTAGTCCACTATTATTTGGGGGTGGGCGGGGAGTTTATAAAGCTAAGTCAGCTCAAGGCGTTTGACTAACTTAAGATCCAATATTAATTGCCAAATTGTCCTCCAGCAAAGTTACACCAATCTGCACCTCCCCCCTTTTCCCTTAGAAAAGAGAGTGTGAGTGCCTTCATGCTTTAAAGAGTTTGCTGATTTGACACTGAGGGAAAACCTATTTCACAGAAAGTGCACCATCACGAAGAAAACTAAGAGGGAACAATCAGTCTGGCTGGGCTGTGGGGGGGCACGGGCATGGGGGCTGTCACAGGAACTCTCAGGAGCTTCTGCTGGCTTTAGGGCAAGCCCCCACCTCCCCTTCCTCCTCTCAGCTACTCTTCCAGTGCCTGGGGCTGGGAAGGGGAGGGGAGGGGAATCAGACTCTCCCAAGCTCAGAAGGTCACTGGGTCTGGAGACTGCCAAAGTCCCTCTTTCCCTCCTTGGAGCCTCCTGGGCTTTATTCCTTCCTGCAGGCCTCAAGATGGAACCCCACGGTGCAGCCTCTGGAGCACCTTCAGCTTCCCCTCCTCCCCATCTCTGCAGTCCTCACCTTCCCTTCCCCCTCCCCCCCACCCCCTCCAACTCCCCCTACTTGGTGAGCAAACCCTACGTGGGCACCAGCAGAGACACTGCTGTCCCAACTATTTTTAAACAGACTAAAAATACGGACTTACCTCAGCGGGGCGTGCTGAAGGAGCTTGTTTAGGGTATCAGATGGACCTTTGCAAATATAAAAAGCTTGGCGTCACCTGCTCCTCTGCCTCCCAGGTCCCTCCCCTGGGAACAAAGCAGGAAGACAGACATGCACTCTGGTGGGGACAGATGCGGGCAGTCATGCTCCTGGAGATCTGTCCTCTGAAGACTCCGGAGATACCCCCAGGACTGACCTCAGGTCCCCGGGCACAGAGGAGGAAGGTGGGTGCAGGCAGTGGCAGCCTTTCTGATCACCCTGTTTGGACCGGAGACACCCAGCAATGTGCACACACATGTCCAGGCTGTTCTGCTCCCCATTTCACCCCCAACTCTTTTCCAGGGACTCTCCCTCCTTGGGACATCTGCTCCCCCAGAGTCTGCCCTGGGCACTTGCACCTTCACAATCCGGGATGATCAAGTGCTCTGGAGGCCCATGTCGGGCGCTTTGGATTAACCTTGAGGCAGAGACTCCGCTCCCCTGACAACACTCAGTTCATTTTTGCAGCAACATCCCCCTCAGAGGTAGCCCAGCACGGCCCTGACCACCCGCTTCCTGGGCGGGGGGATAAAAATAACCTGGGTCTTGCAGCTGCTGAATGACGAGTCTGGAAGGAGATGATTGATTCTCACAGCTGAGCCCCGGGGTCAGGCGCACGGGGCAAGCCCAGGGTTGGGGTGAAGGCTGTGGCCGCCCAGTCCGGCTATAGATAGAGCTGTTGACAGAGTGATCCTGGGCTCTCCCCACCTGAGGGGGCTCAGAGGAGCTCATTAGGAGGAACTGCTAAGGGCTCTTATGAAACCAGGCAATCTGCATGCTTGGCTTTTGGGCCTTTCCCGACCTTTCAGGACAGGAGCAGTTATTTCCAGCCTCCATCTGGGACAGGACGCCCAAAGGGGAGAGAGATTTCATTTCCCCCATGTGGTAATGTGAGCAGTAGTCCAGGCTTCCCTGAAAACAATGGTAAGGACTTGTTCTGGCTTATGAAACTCTCCAGGGGACACAACAGGCAGCTCCACGACCTGGAGTTAAGATCTACTCCTTCCTCAGGTTGGATCGTGGTTGTAGGCCTAGCCAGGGACTGGCCGTGGGTTTTACACCAGGCAATCAAAGCTGAAGGTAACAGTAAGCTGGTGCCCACATCACCAGGCCACCGAGAACAGCTGGTCCCGTGATGCTGCACAGCTGGGCTAGTCCCGGACAGTTCAAGCCCATGACCATATGCTCTTCCTTTCGCCTGCATATTTGTGGACTAGCTTTCCTTCCCCCACCCCACAGTGCTCTATCATAACACATGAGTCATGTTTGAGAGAAAGAAAAGAGTGGAAGGTTGCTAGAGGAGGGAGAAATATTGCAGCCCACAAGGAAGCCTATGTGGTCAGTGGAGATTAGAAAAAAAAGGTGATGAGTTGACGATGTAGTCAGACAGAGACAAGAGGCCAAATGGCAGCTGCTCTGGGTGCAGGCGCTGGGCTGAATTCAGAACAGAGGGAAGAGGTGGGAGATCACTGGATTCATAGAGGAGACAGAGTGAGTCCTCTGCTGCCAGAGAGTTTGGTTTAGGGCCACGGGCTTGAGTGGGAAGTAGCCCTGCTTTTGTCTTTCATGTCACCTCTTGGACCCAGAATGTGTCTTGGTTCCAAAGTCCTTAGAGATGCTTGATCCAGCCTCTCTACCTCTCTGCCCTTGCTCATTATTTGCCGCTCTGGGTAATGGCTGGGCAGCCCCAAACCCTTCCCTGAGCAGTTTGTTTCTCTCCCATCCATTCACCTAATCCTAGTGTCACCTATACTCATGTTGGTCTTTTGGAAAAGTTGCTATATGTAACCTGTTCTCTAGTTCCTGATCATTTCTGATTGCAGCATCTCTGCAGCATTTATCAGGGTTTCTAGCTAGGAGACTCTTAGAGTAGGGTTGAAAGGGTGGAACCAAGAGGATTGGGTCATCTGGACACTGAGTCAGATCAGTTAGTGGGTTTGAAGTGGGATGGCAGGTATTGTGGTTGGTCTAGAAAAGAGATTTGAAAATAAAAAAAAAAACACCCTACAGATTGCTTCCAGGATGGCCCCTGCTATGTTTTTTTCCCAAATCCTTCTCTTGTGCTCTTTGGAGAGAAGGCAGACACACGTATGCCTGTGGACACCCACAGTCGTCCACATCTGACCCAGCAACACTGCCACTGGCCATGGCCTGGGACAGTTGTGCATATAAGCTGCCTTAGAGGACACACTTGGGAAGAGGACACATACAGGCTGGGGTCACTGGCCGGGAATTTTCAGCTTCCACTTAGATCAGGGCTGGGAGGAAGCATCGTGGTCCCTGGTGAGCTTGTCCCTGGGTTCCATTTCACAGTGGTCACAGAAAGGAGGAGCCAGAGAGGGTTGGAATAGGGCTGAGGGTGTGGACCCTGGTGCCCAGCTCTGTATCTGATTCTAAGTACATCAAACCAGGTGGCCTAAAACAAACTCTTTCCTCCTCAGTGTGCCCCCTCTCTATGCTGTGTTCTGCTCCTCTCTGAAAGTGGACTCCTCCAAATTACCAGCAGTGTTTGGTCCTGATGATTTAGCTGCTCTCTCCACCCTCAAGAACCTTCGCTCTGCTCCAGCCCTGGCCACTGTCAGTGCAGCTATCACTTGTGTCTGGACCAATTTCCTGTCATCCCGGGTGGCTCAACTCTCCTCTAGTCTCTGCACTGCCATCCCAGCCCCCACTCCTGGGGGTAAGTAGGACCTGTTCCTCCCCCACCCTGCCCTACTTAAAACTCCCTGGGTTCCCTGTGCCAGCAGGATCGAGTCCAGGATCCTCTGCCCAGAACACAATCCCTCTAGAGTCAGACATTCGAAGCCTCTGCTGCCCACCTCACTGCCCTGGCTGCTCAGTTGTGAGCCTTGGCAAACACTCTTCTAGCTAGTGCTCTTGGCCCTTTCCAGCTCCTCGTCTCTTCTAGCTGCTCTCTCAACTGCAAGCATCTTTTCTTGTTGGCTTGTCCTCAGTTTCTCTCCAAAGGAAAGCTTTCTACAACTCTACACTCCCTTCTGCCCCGGGTAAAATAAATTCCCTTTTAAAAATCCATCACGCATCATAACAATTAAAAATTGTTTTAAGGGCTGTAAAAATAGTTCATGCCATGCATGTAACTGATCTGAGTTTGAATTCCCAGCACCACATATGGTCTTCCTGAGTCCCAGCAGCAATAAGCCCTGAGTACATCCAGGTATGGTCCTCAAAACAACATGAATAAATAATAAATGTTTTAGCATTTATTTGCTTGCAGTCAGCGTTTTCCTAACCAAACAGCAAGCCCTCTGCAGGCAGGACTCTATGGCTCTTCTTGACTTCCTTGTGTCTAACATGGAAACTTGGGTTAAACAAAGTACACAGGGTAAAGGCTTGTGGCTGTGGTTTCAATCCTGAGTTGATGGCCACACATTACTTGCTTTGTTTTTACAAGACATGTGGTCTGTGACACCATAATTACTGACTGTTTGGCAGGTAGATGGTAATCATTTTTAAACAATGGGTGGAAACAGATCATAAGCTTCAGGCGTGTGCACAGGACCTGGATGAACCTCTAAAAGGTGCTTCATCCTGCTGAGAACTGTTGGTAATGCCAACAATTGGAAAGGCTCTGAACCTGCAGGAGTTCCAGGCCTGTGGACTTGGTGTCTTAGACGTCAAGGTTATCTCAGGACAAAGGCTGCAGTCATTGCTCTGGCCACTTGACTCTTCACCCCCCTTCCTCCAACAGGAGGACCCACAGAGGGAAGGAAATTGGGTAAGATGAGCGGGTAATGACATTTACTAAGGTGGCCCGGGACGGACTGTTCATCTCATCCTTCAAGATTTGTTGAAGGAACTCATGCCAAAGACAAAATTGTGATCACACCCATACTTTTGTTGAGCTCGCACTCAGTTTGGAAGGTGGGAAATCAAAGCCATGGGAACCACAGAATACCTTCCCAAATAGGGTGAGATGCCAACATAGGGTAAAATTCTGAGTCCCCTCCTCGTCCCAGCAGAGACTGCCAACTGACTCCTTCCCTGTGGATTTGCCCCAATGTAATCAGAGCCTGTCCCCCTCCATTCCACAGGCCCTGTTCTTTCTACATGTCTCCCCTCTGTACCCCCACCCTCTGCATCTTCCTGCTCCGGCAGAAGAGCCCTCTTCACTCATTATGGCTTCCTTGATTTCATCATTTGCTTTCTGCTTCTTGTATATTCCCTTCAGAATGCTTATGAGAGCAAAGGAGAGAGCTAACAGTTATGGAGCACTTGCTTTGCATGTGAGAGGCCCTGGGTTCATTCCTGCTAATACCTGATTCCAAGAGGTCCTGCCAGGAACTAGCCTCTCTCTTTCTCTCTCTTTTTTCTATCTTTCTATCTTTCTCTTGCTCTCTCTCTCTCTCTCACACACACACACAACACACACAACACACACACACACACGCACACACACACGTACACCGCTAAAATGCATACCAAGAGCCAGTGATGGAACTTAGTAGTAGATCACAGACTTTGCATATGAGAGAACTTGGGCTCTTTCTAGTAACTCATGGATCCCCTGAGCACTAAGCCGGGAATAGCCCCTAAGGACAGTTGAGTATGGCCTCAAAACAAACACCAAAGTGCTTATCAAACATGCCTATCTGATTATTTTCTATGATTTTCAATGAGAGAAAGGATGGAGATGATACCATTTTGCTTTTCTTTGGTTTTTAGCAGTGGGGAGACCTCCACTGTTGTGTTCAGGGTATGGGTCACTCACAACAGTTCTGGTCTCTTCCTTGTGGACCAAATCTTGGGCATTGGGCCTGGCGGTTCTGTATTCCTTGGGCTCTATGGGGCTGAGGCCAAGCCACCACTTGATGATGCTGGGGTGTGTGTGTGGGGGGGGTAGGAAGTGAATGTATGAGTTGGGGATCAAAACTCAGGGTCTCCCACTTGCAAAGTTTGTGCTCTTGTCCTTTGAACTATCTCCCCAGTCATCCTGGTTTTCTCCTACATTGATAGTAATGGGCATATATTTTAGGCACTTAGGAACTGCTCATTAAGCAAATGAAGGACAGAACTCCTGTTGGCTCTCCTCTATTTGGGGTGGTTAGGGTGGATGTCAAGAAGGGCTCACTGAAAGTCAGGACACTTGAGTGGACCTCGTGGCATTCTTGTGTTTGCTAATGGAAGGGCCATCACAGGCGTGTAAGGCTGGCGGTGGTGAAGGGTAGGGCCAAGGATACACATAACCTATCTTGGGGGCAAAAGGGAAACAGCTAATATTGTCCATCTACCCCTTTTTGTGTGCACCTCCGTCTTGGCCAATGGGACAAAAGAAGTTACTAAAATCAGCTCTTCTACATGTCCCCTCTTGGACAAGCCTAGGAATGAAACAAAGCCAGCACAAGTTCAATGATTGGAACTCAGAGAGCTACCTGAGGGGCCACCAAGGACAGCTCAAGTGACCTCAGATGATTCTGAAACCTGGGCAAAAGGACTGCAGCAAGCCCAAGTCATCTGATCATCTCCTGACCATCGCTGACTGCTCACAGAGCTGGCCAAGGACATTCCAGCCATGCCAAGTTGCTGGGCCAAGTTCCCAGGGACGGCTCCCCACTCGCTCTCACTCCCATCTCACTGACGGGAAAACACAGAATGAACCCGTGTCCAGGGGTTTGTGGTGCCTGCCCCAGTCCCAGCAAAATAACAATTAACTTTGCACCAGGCCAGTGAGCAGGACAGTTGCTGGCTCACTGTGGTGGTGCCAGCCCGAGGTGCCAGCTTCACTAGGTAAGGAAGATCTGTGATTTATAGACCTGGCTGAGCCTGGATTTCATTCATAATCCTCAGTTTTCCCCCTCCTCCATGCACAAATGCGTTTTAGACTGTCATGAGAACTCTGGATATGGGGACAAGACAAGGAGACTCCATTGGCTTGCTCGGCCCCACCCCCAGCATTGGCTGTCAAGCGTCATGGCTGTCGGTCAGCTGCCACATCATTTGCTGGCACTCAGCATTTTGTGAGGAGCTGGGGACACGGTTCCAGCCATTGTGCATTTGTCATGGCTCATTGGTCACCAACATCTACTGACAGCAGGCCTGGCTTCAAGTTCAGATATCAGGTTTTCTCTCTCCCTCCTCTTCTCCCCCTTCTCCTCTTCTCCCTTTCTTCCTTCCTTCTCTCCTTCCTTCCTCCGCTCCTTCCTGCCTCTCTCCCTCCCTTCGTTCAATTTTTTTTCTTGGCATGAAACCCAGGTAATTTCCTCTTGCAAGCACACAGTGTTAGAAATATTTCCCTCTCCTGGCTTCTGTGAAGCAGCTGGTGCCCCAAATTTGCACTGTTTGTGCTTGGCAATACATGGGCCTCAAGTGTTTCGAAAGGAAAGGACGCCTAGCTCTCCCATGCTCTCAGATGTCCCCACACTGTTCACGTACTACTTCAGGACAGTGAGTGGCCTCTTAAGGCTTTGTGCGGGGCAGGGCACAGTTGAGAGAGCAGGAGAGAGATTGGGAGACACCTGTAACGTTGCCACTTGGGAGCCTGAAACCCTTGCTAGACATTCAGGAGGCTGAAAAGATAGAACAAGGCTTAAGTGGTACTTGCTTTGCATGTGGCCAACCCCAGTTCAAATCCCTGGCACTATATATGGCCCCCTGAACACCACCAGGTGTCACTCCTAAGCCCAGCACACAGTCCAATTTAAAAAAAAATTAAAAAGAACCCTCCTTCAGTCAAACCCAAAGCAGGGCACATTCACCAGGCAGAGACCAGCTTCTACAGAAAATCAAAGCCCAAAGCCAGAGCAACCACAGTGGTAGGTCAGGTCCTTGCCCTCTGCCATGTGCTAGGGGTGGTTGGAAGGGCAAACAGGCCAGAACATGCCTGCTCACTCCTCAGCAAGCCCTTTGTGTCCTGCCCAAGAGCACTGGATGGAACTTTGAGTTCCAAGCATGGAATCAGGCAGCAGCAGAATGCATCCGGTTTCAGGGATGTGGCTGCCTCCCTTTGTTCTCTGGTGACGTCTATGGCCTCTTCCATCAGCAGAGTGTGTACACTGTTGGCACAGGCATACCATGGGGCCTCAGAGTGTATGGGGGAGGCCCATAGTGCTTGTTTTAGAGTCCTTGGTAGTGCTGGCATTTTGCAGGTAAATGGGGGAAACTAGTTTGGAGCACTTCCTCTTTGTCAGCTCTGCATTAAGTACTTTGCATCCACTCAACAGCCTGGCAGGAATTCTGCTTTTTTGCAGATTGAGAGACTGAACTTTAGAAAGTTTGGATCATTATTCAAGATCATACACCCAGTAATTGGTAGAGCCAAGAACTGAACACTGGACTTTGACATTCATGAGCTTCATACATAAATTTGACTCCCTTCTTCCATGATGGTTATCAGAAATTTAAGTATTTAAGAAGCTAAATAAATCAGTCAAAATTCTGAACACAACAGCTAAATTCAGACTATTCAGAGGAAGCAATTGGCTAGAGTATGAGTTGGGATGAAGCAGAAATATCACTGTGTATGTGTATGTGTGTGTTTGTGTTTGTGTGTGCGTATGTGCATGCATGCCAAGAGGGTTCCAAGACAGTAGGCAGCTACAACCAATGATTTCCTCTGTTCCTGGGGCTTGGAACATACTGCTCAGCTCTTTCCTGACTTACCTGGCTGGCATGAAACCTCAACAACAGGATCCTAAGAACGTGGACATCTTCCAGGTCCCATTACTCTGCCTACCATACAGAGTTTTCTCATTTATTTTTCAGAGTAACTACAACATGTATGTACTATTACACTCATTTTTCAGATGGGAAAATGAGACTTCCGAATTTACATGGCATATTCAAGGTGACTGCCTTAGCCTACTCAAGCTGCTATGGAAAAAAGTTTTGTTGGCTTAAGCAACAGACATTTTTTGTACTTCTGGAGGCTAGAGTCTATGCTCAAGATGCCTATAGATCCATTGTTTAAAAGCTACTTCCTGTTTGGCAGGTAGTAGGTCAGCTTCCTTTTATATGTGGCACAGAGAAAGAAGAATGAGTAGAGGGTGAAATTGCGGTGAGGTGGGGAGCTGTGGCAGGGCCCATGTCTCTTTCTCTTTTCATAAAGCATATTAATCCCATCATAAATTCTCCACCCTGATGATTTAACCTAAACTTAACGTGTCCGAAAGGCCTCACCTCCAAGTACAATCATACTGGGATTAGGGGATTAGTATTTCAGATTTGAGGGGACACACACATTCCATCTACAGCAGTCATATTGCCAGTAAGTGTCAGAGCCTGGGCTGGAGGCAGATGATCTGACTCTAGTATATTCTATTGGTTCATCATATTCTCCATAAAATATATAAGTATATGCTATGTGTTTTTTCTGCAGCTTGATTTTTTTTTTTTTTTTGCTTTTTGGGTCACACCCGGCGATGCTCAGGGGTTATTCCTGGTTCTGCACTCAGAAATTATTCCTGGCGGTGCTCAGGAGACCATATGGGATGCTGGGAATCGAACCCCGGTTGGCCGTGTGCAAGGCAAATGCCCTACCCGCTGTGCTATCACTCCAGCCCCTGCAGCTTGATTTAAAAAAAAAATCAATATGTTTTGTATATATTTATATATCATCATTAATGGTATGAGAAGACAAAGGGTATAGATTAAATTCTTCTTATTACTCATGTGATCTTACTGCATTAGGCCTTATAAAACGAAAACAATATTAATAACCTCATTGCTTTGGAGGCCATGCACAAAAATAAAAGGTAAAGGCCCTCCCGTTGATCGTCGATTTGCTCGAGCGGGCCTAGTAACGTCTCCATTGGAGACTTTGTTGTT
>JAOXYA010068165.1:0-23958 GCA_028565675.1 Sorex palustris | reverse complement strand
TCTCTCTCTCTCTCTCTCTCTCTCTCTCTCTCTCTCTCTCTCTCTCTCTCTCTCTCTCTCTCTGTGTGTGTGTGTGTCTCTCTCTCTCTCTGTCTCTCTCTCTCTCCCTCCCACACCCTGTGGGCACAGTGACAGTCCTGGGTCACCTTTCCAACTCTGGCCCCCAGTCCTGATCGCTTTCATGACACAGGAGGGCATCACCTCCAGTGGTAGGGGTTGGACAGAAGTGGACACAAGCAGGGACAGTTATTCTGTCCACCACATCACCCCGTGAGGGGCACCCAGGGACCTTTGATGTTCTAGTCAGATGGTGGGGGTGAGGGTGGGGGTCTGGCATGCAGCCCTAACTGTATGCCTGGGGCTGCGTGTTGATGTCCGGGTGCCCAGCTACACCCCCATACAGGATCTCGGTACCGCCCACACCAGAGGAGGAGAGGGAGAGGAGGAGGAGGACGAAGAAGGAAGGAGGAGAGGGGAGGGGAGAAGAGCAGGGGGAGAAGGAGGAGGAGGAGGAGGGGGAGGGATGCAGGGGAGTCTAGTCCTCATCCTAGCTCTGGACGATTCACCCACCGAGCAAGTGGGGCGATGCATTTAACCCAGGCCATAGTTGCTTGCTTCAAAGAAGATGAAAAACCTTCCAGAGGTGCTTGGGGGTTCGCCACGGATAGAGAGCCCCACGTTCTCCCCGCCTCCCCAAGGCAAGCGCCCTAAAGAAGTCCAGCAGTCACCTTTATTGAATCTCGGTGGCCGTCAGCACAGAGTCCTGCCCTTCAGTGGGCCGGGAGGAGGGGCAGGGCTGCGATCCAGACACCCCCGCTTCTGTCTGGCCCTTTGTAGTGACAGCGAGGGGGGCCCCAGGAAGCCCAGCAGGCCGGCATATAAAAAGTCAGGGAACATTGGAATTGTTTCCTAAACGGGAGCAGCGTCTCACCGAGTCCCAGACAGAGAGCTTTTGCACACTTCTGAAATGACTTTGCGGGCTGACCACAGGGCCCAGCCAGCCCTGGCCCTACATGTCTGATTGGTCACAGCCTGGCCACCTCGCCTCCCCCCCCCCCCTCCACTGCACTGCATGTCCTGTTTGTCCTCTCTGCCTTCTGTGCTCTCCCTTTGGTTCCTCTCTGAGTCCTCATACCTGGGGGGTGCTGGGTGAGGAAGGGCGTGCCTGAGGCCACATCGGGGTTGCCAGAAGGTTTGGGGACAGCAGCCTTGGAGGTATGGTAGGAAGGATGTGGCATCCCCATTCGCCGTTCTGGGGAAAACAAGCCAGGACAGGATGCCGGGGGCTGGAAGGAGGTGCAGTGACCAGAGAGGGCGGAGCTGTGGTTTGCTCCAGCCCTGCAGGAGGTGGAAGGGGAGGGAGGGAATGTTTGGTGGGGTGGGGTGGGGGGACTATGGAACAGACATTCTGCTGTGGCTCTCGTTTCTTTGACGGGGCCCGGTCCAGGCCATCCCCAACTGTGCTTGGGTATCACTCCCAGTTGTCTCCAGGACCAGCGGCATGTGGCGCTCTGGGTGGAACCCTGCAAGGTCAGCACCTTACCCCCGGCATCCCGATACAGTGTCTCCAGAAAAATGCCAGGACCATGAGGGCCAGGAGCACAGAGCAAGTCCCCAGGATCGCCTTCCGGGGGGGCCCTGCCTTGCATCCTCAGGGGCCCGGCACCTACCATAGATAGTCCCAGTGGCCTGCGATGAGGTGGAGTGCAAAGCCACTGAGCTTCCCTCTATCCAGTTCTGACCGGTGCCCCTTGGCAACAGTGTGCGGGGGGGGGGGGGGGGGGAGAGGCAGGGCCTTTCCGAGTGTGGAAACAACTGAAGGTTTCAGGGGGGTTGGCCTGAGTGCAGGGTCTCTCGGGAACGAGCCTTTCCCTTGTGGGGCATGGGGGGCCTCCCTCCTTCCTCTCGGTGCCCTCAAGACCTCTGAGCCAGCGTCTCTACCATGGAGACCCTTCAATCTTGTTTCCTTTCTGCCCCCGCTTCCAATCTGACCAGGTGCCCCCCTAGGCTTGTGCCCTGAGATCCATTGGTACAGCTTTCACTCCTCATCCCCTATGGATTATCCTGGGGGTCCACGGAGGGACATGTGACCCCAGGAGTAGTCACCTGTCAGCCCCCTAGGTGGAAGCGGGCCTGGGGGCCCACGAGCTGCCCATCGTGGCCCCCAACCCCCTGGACAGGACCCTGCCTGGACAGTTTCTGGTTCACTGTCATTTGGACTCATTCTGCAGATCCGTGTCCTGGTGTCCCTACTGTCAGGGTCACCCTGCAAGGCCCCGGGAAGCTCTGAAGAAGCCAGAGCCCAACCCAGGCTGTGTGCCCTCAGCTGGCCAGGCGCTGACTCCCCCCTCCCTCCCCCCAAGCAGACCTGGTGCTGGGGAGAGTAGCGGGACTAGTGGCTGTCAGCCCTTGTTCTGGGGGTCCCAGGTTCCCATGTGGCAGAGGCTCACACACCTGCACCTGGGACTTCAGGGAGAGCTGCAAGGCCGTTGTCTTTCCTTTAGGGGGTCTTTTAATTTGGTTTCATCAGACGCACTCATCAGTTATCCAGTAATGACTTCCCTGTTCAGTTTAGGACCCTGGCAGCCCCCTCCCCCCACATACCAGCTTGCTTCCGCCCCCCGTGCCCCCACTGCAGTCGGCGGGTACTTTGTCAACATTTAATCAGCGGCCCTATTAGGACATGGTGGGGGGGGGGCACAAGCCACAACCCATCCATCACGCAGGAGCAGTCATGCGCCCCGGGACCCCATTCCTCTCTGTCACATTGCCCAGCCCCAGGCTCACTCTGGTTCCCCCATGCCACCTGCATCTTGTCTCGGATGCCTTCCCCCTCACCACCTTGGGAGCCTCAGCCCAGAGAAGCTGGCCACACCCTGTGGGCATCAGATGTCCCAGCCTGCTGGGCAGGTCACTGTCAGGACACCTCCAGAATCCCAGGGCATGGCTCTGTGGCACGTGTGCATGTGTGTGTGTGTGTGTGCGCGTGCATGCTTGTGCGCCTATTTATGCATGTGTGTGTGTCCATGTGTGCATATGTGTGCTGATGTGTGTGTACTTGTATGTGCACACACATGTGTATGCGTGTGTGTGCGTGTGTACTTATGCATGTATGTGCTTGTGTGTGCTTGTGTGCTTGTATGTGTGCGTGTGTGCCTGTGTGTGCGTGTGTGCGTGTGTGTGTGCATGCACATGTGCATACACTCACTCATGCATGTGAGAATGAGCATATTCACTCTTGCAGACAGTGTACGAGCCAGAGAAGGCAGACGTGACCTTGGGGTTTCCCCTTGCAGCTTCCCCAGGGATTCCCACTGGGCCCTCGAAGGCCTCATGTGCGAAGGCGCCTCTCACCATGTCCTCCTCTTTCTTTGCAGCCTCTACGGCCGACACATGCAGGCAAACCCTGAGCCGCCGAAGAAAAATAATGACAAATCAAAAAAGATCAGCCGGAAGCCCCTGGCAGCCAGGAACAAATGAGGATCTAACGGCCGCACATTGGGTCTCTCCTCCCTCTGCAACCTCTGACCTCGCTCCGCGTGTTTCTTTACACTTTCTAGTCTTTTCCACCATGGCTTTTTGGTTCTTTTTTGAGGTGGGAGACTTGTGTAAGTCCTTCCAACCATTTCCATTTCTTTCTAAATCAGCTGCAAATTCCACGGTAGGTAAAACTTCAGCGCTTTGAATAGAGGTTCACAGAAGTTGCTTATTACTGAAAGACTAATTACAATGGAGTAACCATGTAAACGTCACCACTGACACTTTTTCACCCTTCTGTTACTCACATCACCTATTATGTGCCTTTAAGAATTTCCTACACCACTGGGATATTATGTTCCCCTAACTTACAAACAATTGTACTAAGATGCAGAATGTGTACGCCATGTTGCCTGGGGAATAAAGAACAATTCGTATATACTTTCTGTTCACCCCCCTGTACGATCTTGTCCAGTGTTCTCGAGTGCAAATGAACGCCAAAACTTTCCGTGAAGAAACACAAAATTTAATGAGTTCTCATATCGCTATGCCAGGGAGGGACTCCCTATACCCCCATCCCCCGTCCCCACCTTTGATGACTGTTTCTAAATTAGGAAACACCAGAAAAACAAATCTCTGAGAGAGTTTTGCCAAAGGACTTTGGAAAGCAACAGCTGAAGAATCGTTGAGGAGATAGTGACTCTGCCAACGGCCAATAGACAGGAGATCCCCACTGAGAGAGGGAAACTACACCAGCACGTTTCTTGCCACTGCAGGAAAAAACGCACAGTGTGTGTGTGTGTGTGTGTGTGTGTGTGTGTGTGTGTGTGTCTGTGTGTTCTCAGGGCTGTGGATGGTCCCCGTGGAGCTGCATCAACATGCCCCCTCCCTCCCACGCAGTAGGCATCCTGCTAACCCCATCCGGAGTGCTGGGCGCTAATGGATGTGAATCTAGGTCCAGGCAGAAATTTTGTGCTCAAAGGGAAGGCTGCCACATGAGATTGTCTGGAGACAGAAAATGACTGGAAGTGCTACAGGCTGGGGTTTCTTATGCATCCTCTCCGATCCATTTTACAGCCGAAGCCCAAGACTAAGGGACACCCCAGGAGAAATGGGTCAAGTGGGTAGAGAAATTCCCACAGGCCACCACCCATAGTCCTTATCTCTGGGGCTCAGGAAACCAAAGACATTGCCTGAGATAGAACCCAGACAGCTGCATGTAAACCAAGTGCCCTAACCACTGTACCATCTCTCTGGCCCCTCTGCCTGGATTTAAAAAAAAATTACATATATATCCATTATTGACAGTATTATAAATCACAGTGCTTCATTAAAGGAAAAATGAAGAAATATTTGTTTAAAAAATCTTTTTAGCTTATGAGATTTCCAGAGGAACAATGGCATTCATTTATTGGACAGACTTCATTTAAAATTAAATTACCAACAAGGACATTCGGTAGAATATCACAATATGCTTTTAGGAGTCTTATTTTTTTAACCCCTTATTATTAGGGAAATGCATATCAAAACCACTTGAGATTTTTTCTCATGTGGATTTGAATGGCTGATCTCCAAAAGTTAGGAAATAGGAAGTGTTGGTAAGTTAGAGTCAGGAGGAAAGGAACCCTGCAATCTTGGAAGGACTCTATATTGGTGTAACTACTGTGGGAGCAGAATTAAAACTGGAACCTGTCAGATGTGATGCTGCAGTTCCAGATGTGACTCTCCAGAGAACAGGAAAGCAGGAATTCAAAAACATGTATGCACTTCTGTGTTCTCTGCAGTTCTGATCACAGTCACCAAATTTCGAAAGAACCTAAGTGCCTATCAGCAGGTGGCCAGATTAAGAAGATGAAGGTTGGATTAAAATAAAAGAAAGGGGGTATGTATATATGCATAAAGAAATGCCACGAAACCGTAAGAAAAAAATGGATGAGTCTTACGAGGATTTTTTTAAATGAAGAAAATGAGAAAGATGAATACATGATTTTATTCATATGGCATATAGGGAATTAAAATCTTCCATTATGACCAGTGAAAGCTGGTCACAAGATGGGATAGAACAGGGAGTTAGTGGCCTTTGGTGGTGGGTCCATTATATATGCAGTTTCCAGGTAAGAAACTAAACCTCAGAAAATTATGGCGTTCCAAAACTATGTTATCACAGTATAAAGTATATCTCCTTGAAAAGTAGAAATATGGTTCCACAAATTCCCCAAGAAACATGGGGGGAAAGTCCACACTTGCAGGTCATTGTAAAAACATGAAGAAAATTGAAAATTGAAGTACCTAACAATGAGACATGTGCCAATACTTCAAAAAGTGGTATTTAGTGTTTGAGGAATTCTATGAGCTCTTTCTTACACACTGCTGTGGGAAAGATGAAATTCCACCCCCTCAGAAAGGTGATAACCATTTTCTATGTACCACGACCTAAAACTTGAGCACTCTGACCCAGCATTTGTATTTCTGGGATCTTACCTTGAGGAAATGCTCACATGTGTTCACAAAGTTACGCTTGCAAATCATCTGCATGGCATTGTATGCTCAATGGAAATGGGAGAGACCAAGTGCCCGCCAATGGAAAAAGGGTTCGTTGTGATTCCAGCCTCAAAGGGGACATTTCTCAGGCATTAAAAAGTGTTGAGCAGGAGGTTAGAGAGATCATACAGTGAGTGGGCACTTGTCTTGCACGCAGCCAAGTTCAACCCTGTGGTCCTTCCAAACTTGGCCAGGAGCTGATCCCTGAGTTCAGTAAAGAGAGCCCTGAGCACAACCAGGGGTGGTTCAAGAACCAAAAGAGAGTTGAGCTTTATCCAAAGGTAAAAGAAGATGATCATTTCATCTATTTAAACAAAAACACAAGACTATTTTCGAATGAGAAAATGTTCTCGGTCATGTAAAAATGAATCTGTGATACGCATACATAGAGAAATGAAATGGATGAATTTTATGATTGGTGAATTATCTCTGTATGGTGCATGAAGATTTTTTTTAATTTTTTTCACTTTGTACTTAAACTTTTCTCTAATGAACATGCTATACTTTTGTAATCAGAAAATATGAAATGCTTTTTTTCAAAATAAAATCATTGATGCATTATGCAATCCTGAAGATATTTTTAATTCAAAACAAAGTATCAGGATAGGGTTTTTTTCCCCTGCTTTGTTGCTAATGTATGTCTTCACAGCTTTCCACATAGTCATTTGTGTTACTTGATATCCGGATTAACAGAGTATCTGCAATCGAAAGGAGCTTTCTCCCAGGTGTATTAAGATAAAATTAACACAAATCATTCTGTAAATTTAAAATGTGCAGCATATTTATGCCTTACCTATGAAGTGATGACCACATAACACTTACATCCAGAATCTTATCGATACCAAAATTAAGTCTTTGCTAATAATAAAAATCTTAAGGGTGGATGCTCAACAAATTTTAAACATTTTATAGAGCAGTATTAAGTATAGTCAGTGTTAACTGTAGCATATTAAGTATTAACTAATACTTAATTGTCTGGGTTGCTAGAAACTGGTGCTTTTGGTCACCTTCATCCAATTTGCTTGGTTTTTAGTTAGGCCTTCCTGTTAGATCCCACAAATAGCTCAGTTCGATCTGTATGTATCCTTCTCTGAGATATTTCACATAGCATAATTCATCAAGATTCATCCGTGCTTTTTTGTAATGGCAGAGGCCCTGTTTTTATGCCCAAATAACGATGTTTTGTAAAGAATTGTTTGTGTGTGTGTGTGTGTGTGTGTGTGTGTGTGTACAAACAACTTCTGTGTGCATGATCTGTGTTGAAGCACACATAGTTTCCGGATCTCAGCTATTATAAGTAATTTTGACATGAACTGGGGGATGCAACTCTCTCTTCAATGTGCTTTTGTTATATGTGGCTATATCACTACAAGTGGAATTGCTACATCATATTTGATTATTCTGCTTTTAAATGTTAGGAAGCATCGCTGTTTTCCATGTAGGCTGCATTCATTCACATTCTCACCAATAGAAGACCAGGGTGCCCTTTCTCCAGATCGTGGCCCAAGTTAATTCTCTCTTGCATTTAATGGATCATTCCATGAGATTGGAGGTGATCATACATTGTGGCCTTATTTTGCATTTTCCTAAAGTGTCGTGGTGTTGAATACTTTTCATGTATCTGTTGGCTGTTGTATGTCGTCTTTGGGATTACAATTTTCAACTAATAGAATATTGAATTTTGTTTTACCTTTCAGCTCTATTCATCTTTGCTTTATTTAGCTACTCGTGTAAGGTTCATAAATATTTGTGATTTCTGCTATTCTTTGCTTTATTGAGCTTTTCATATTTTTATGATTGTTGTCATTTTTGTTGGATTGACTCAATTTTTAAATTTTATATAATGACCTTTTTTTCTTTTTTTTTTCTTTTTGGGTCACACTCAGCGATGCACGGGGGTTACTCCTGGCTCTACACTCAGGAATTACTCCTGGCGGTGTGCTCAGGGGACCATATGGGATCCTGGGAATTGAACCCGGGTTGGCCGCATGCAAGGCAAATGCCCTACCCACTGTGCTATCACTCCAGGGCATTTGCCTTGCACGCGACAGACTGAATTCTATTCCTCTGCCCCTCTCAAAGAGCCCAGCAAGCTACTAAGAGTATCTTGCCTGCACGACAAAGCCTGGCAAAGCTCCATGTGACATATTTGATATGCCAAACACAGTAACGACAAGTACCATGATGGAGACATTACTGGGCCCACTAGAGCAAATCAATGAACAATGGGAGGACAGTGCTACAGTGCTACAGACCCTTTTTTACCACTTTAAAAATCCATGTTGTTTGGTTTAAGTATAGCTGCTTTTACCTACTATTCCACTATCTTTCTTGTTGTTGTTACCATTTGCTGTAAAATTGGCCTTTTCCATCCATCCACCATTCATTCTCATGTATTTATGGTTTGAAAACTGAAGTGGTTCTTTGGGATCTTTTGAAAGGGTGGTGGGTACTCCTAGCTCTGCACTCAGAGGTGGAATTCAAGGAAACATGGGGTGCCTGGGATCAAACCTGGGCAGGGCTGCCTGCTAGGCAAGTGCCCTCCCTTCCTGCACTATCACCCCTAAAGTGAGTCTTTCGTAGATTGTGTATCATGAGGTCTTAAAGTCATTGTGTGCTTTTTAATTGGAGAATTTGTATTTGCTTAAAGGAATAATTAATAACTCACTACTGCTGTTTGGTTAGAGTTTCCTGACTTTTGTGGGGATGGCTCCCTCTTGGCTTAGGAAGTTCTCAGTCAATGGACAGAGATTGTTGTGTGCTCTTTAATTGGAGAATTTGCTCGAGCGGGCCCAGTAACGTCTCCATTGGAGACTTTGTTGTTACTGTGTCTGGCATATCGAATACATCACGGGTGGCTTGCCAGGCTCAGCCGTGCGGATGAGATACTCTCGGTAGCTTGCCGGGCTCTCCGAGAGGGGCGGAAGAATCGAACTTGGGTCGGCTATGTTGGCTGCGTGCAAGGCAAACGCCCTACCGCTGTGCTATCGCTCCAGCCCGATTGGAGAATTTACATTTGCTTAAAGAAATAACCTATAACTCACTACTGGTGTTTGGTAAGAATTTTGTACCTCTTTTGCAGGGATGGTTCCCTGTTGGCTCAGGAAGTTCTCAGTCAGTGTACAGAGATTGTTGTCCAACTGGGTCATGCTGTTGCTCAGCCCTGCAGTGCTCAGGGGCTGTGTCCAGCAATGCTTAGGGGACCCTGTGCTGCCAAAGACCAAACCTAGGACGGGTGTATGCTAAGCAGGTGCCCTATCTGCTCCCCTGTCTCCTGGCCCTACTTTCTCTCTTACAGATCTGTTGCTTCTTGTGTCTTATAGTGTCTGTTATGGTGTCTGTTTTATATTATTTTGATGTCTCTTGAAATGTAAAATGTGCTTTGATCTCGTCCTGTTCTTTTGTTTCATTGATAAGGTATTCCCCATCATAGTACTGTGAACCTCACATAAGGTAACTGCCATGTGTACCCTCTATTTTAAGTCACTAGTTTCAAGACTATTTATTTCTTATTTGTGGGGGTCTACACTCAGAGGTGCTGGGAGCATGGGCTAGAGACAGTCCCCTCACAATGTCTAATCCAGCAGTGAGGGCTTTGCAGTTTGGTGCTTTTGCCCTTCAGTGCTCAGGGGTACACCACACTATACCTGATACTGCCGGGGTGCTGTAGTACCAGGATGGAGCCCAGGGCCTCACGTGCCAAGCCTGTGCTCTGCCACAGGGACCCTTATTCACATTCTTCAACAGAATTCCCTCCCAAGGTGGAGTGGGGGAGCCAGCTTCACCCACAGCCCGGTCTTCATGATACCCGCATCCATTTTCCTTGCCAAATGGTGCCACTGGCTTTGCTCCATGCACAGGGAGTTCCACCCACCCTCATCTCCACCCAGAGGTGACTGGACTAAGGGCTCAGATTTCCTGGTCAGGGCTGGGGAGGAAAGGTCATGGGCAGATTGTTTTATAGCAATAGTGCTCATATGTATCCATTTGCCATGCAGCTTGAGTCTCTGATAGAACTGTGGTGTGCTGACACACATAACTGCAGAATTACTGCATGTGTATGTGTTTGTGGAGAGGACACTGTCTCCAGGACTACCCACAGTGTTGCTCAGAGGACAGTGTGGTACCCTGATTGAGCTGTGGTCATCTGCCTACAGGCTGTGAACCTGAAGCCCTTACTATCTCTCTGACCTTGCAGCATCACTTTCTCACTAAAAATTTGTTCACAAAGATCCTGTGGAACCATGTTGGGGAACATTCTTGGGGGTGGGGCATACGCAACCCCTCCTCCCCAAATGGTCCCATTGGTTCCACTCAGCGGACTAGAAACTTCTTGGAATGTACTTGGTGTCTCTTCATCCTGAGAAGTTGGAACAGAGGCAAAAAATACTACAAACCCAGAAGCAATAGGGGTGTCTCATGATGTGTTGGTCTGGATGGCTGAAAACACGAAATAGAAGTTGGTTCAAATTGTTCTCACTTTTCTTTAGTGACACATACTTCATACTTTGGACTCACTTGTTGCTAACCAAAGCTACAAGCCAATGATAATCTTCCCCATGCCTATTAGGAGGTCCAGCGAACTCAGAAATAGAACCACAAAGTTTCCCACCTTACCCTTGCAGCCAGTCCCCACCTGCCCTTCTCACCTCAGCCATTTCCTCCACGTGGTTCTTCTGCTTTCCCCTGGGTTCGTGTCTCAGCTGCACTCCTCAGTTTAACCAATACTAGATGGTTCTTCTGCTCAGCCCCCCACCACCCCCACCCCCTGCTGTGATCTCCAGGTCACACTCGATGGACCCTCTCTCCCTTCTGCGGCTTCCCTCCTCACTCTAGAGGAGAGAAACTCTTACTATCTCTCTGACCCTGCAGCATCACTCTCTCACTTAAAATGGCCTCCCCAGCTTCTAGACTTTTCCAGTTTTGAGACTTTTAGACTTTTGGTCCTTTGAGTTTTCTAGAATATTGTCCCAAATGAAATTCCCAACTTCAAATCTCCATTGAGTTGTTTTCTCCATCAGGCTCCATGTCATGCTCTGTTTGCAATTTGCAGTGTGATTTGTCACTGACGTGTCCTCCCTAACTTAGACTCCGTTATCCCAAGAATACAGTACGCCTAGTACTCACCGAACCTTAGGACGTAGCTTCTGTCACCCCCTAAAATAGGGCTCTCCAGACTCAGAGGATCAGCATCCCCAAACCCACATGTCTCCCCAGCCCTGACCTGCATAAGTCTCAGTGAAATATCACCATGCCTCTTCATTCACATGCTTCAGCACAGTGGAACTGGCTAGCAGTGGAGGACATAGCCCCCACCCACCCCTTTGCCCCACCCAAAGCCAGGGGTGGACTCAGCCTCTTCTCAGGGAAAATCCACTTATTGGGCCAGGGAGCTAGAGGAAGAGTACATGCCTAACATATGCAAGATCATGGACAGGGTCCCTGTCTACCATTTCATGCCAGCCCCAGATTGCCAGGTGTAGCCCAGGTGTCCCTACCCAGCACTACACCCTTTATCCAGACCATTGAACCCAACATTGTGGGGTTGGCACTTTCAATATTCCTCCAATGATTCCATTAGCTGTCCTAGCCCTGGGCTTTGGTGCCTGGTGTCCAGTTGGAATCCCATGAATATTTCACTGAGTGATCATTTTCATCGAATTCGGGGACATAGTCACATTTTCCAGCTGGACAGCAGTCAAGGCCCTCTTGGAGGATGAGTGGGAGGGCAACATTTTAGACTCACCTTTACGGGTTTCTGCCTCAAGAGCTGAAGCTATCCTATATCCGTTTAGACATTCCTTTAAGGGCCTTCTGCTTCAAAAGTTGATCCCGTGGTATCAACAGCACATTATCTGGGAACAAACCTGCTTGGCTCAGAGCAGATGAGACTCATCCCACTCTGGAAGAGCTTTAAACCAACTGGTACCTGAATTCTTGACTTCCCTGGTAATGACCCAGTTGGTGCCTCCTTATTTAAACCTTCCTCAAATAGCCATCGATTTCTTCTGTCACAGCTTGAACTAGAAGGACCCTGTTAGGAGTCCGGAAGAAGAAATGCAAAAGCCAAATCCCAAGGGTTCTTCTCCATGGGATTCGGTTTCACAGATCTTCAGCAAAATACGTGTTTCTGGGAAGTGACGTTTAGAGACCTCAGGGCTGGTTGCTAATGTTCCAGGTCTTTGTTCTTGACCCTGACTCTTCATGGCTGCTACTCAGTCATAAATCACTCAAGTGTAGCTCCACCTATAATTCCATCCTAAGTTTATACCTCTCATATCCATATCACATAGAAATATCACACATGCAGGGCTGGGACAATAGCACAGCAGGTAGGGCGTTTGCCTCGCACATGGCCGACCTGGGTTCGATTCCCAGCATCCCATATGGTCCCCCAGCACCGCCAAGAGTAATTCCTGAGTGCAAGAGCCAGGAGTAACTCCTGTGCAACGCCACGTGTGACCCAAAAAGCAAAAAAAGAAAAAGAAATATCACACGTGTGTGTGTGTGTGTGTGTGTGTGTGTGTCTATCATTCATCTTCCCATCGGACATCTTAGGAACTCCTGTGTTCACTCTCAAATTAAGTACGTGTGTGTGTGTGTGTGTGTGTGTGTGTGTCATTCATCTTCCCATCAGGCATCTTAGGAACACCTGTGTTCACTCTCAAATTAAGTGCACGCATGTGTGTGTTTGTGTGTGTGTGTGTGTGTGTGTGTATCATTTATCTTCCCATCAGGCCTGTGTTCACTCTCAAATTAAGTCCATTTCTGTTCATATTGTTTGTATACGTTTTGTGACTGCATCCGTCATCTCCCCCTTGCTTCCTTTTCTCCTTGATCAGTTGCTGATGCTTATATTATATCGAGGGCCTTCAGTACCTGCTGCATATGCTTTTCTTCTGTTCTCACTCCCTGATCAGGACTTAGAGGAAACTTGACTTCAGGGAAACAGCTCTAGCCCTGGGAAGCAGTGGGGCCGACTGTAAGTGCTTGTTCGGCCTCTCAATGGCCCTTTCCTCAGACGCCCACGGCCATTCCCAGTCACTCAGACAGCCTTAGAGTCCCCGCGAAGCCTCAGCTCTCCTCCCCACACCAGCTCTCTTGGCATTTCTTCTGCTCCCCTGATACATTTAAATGAAAACACGAAGTTTCTCTTGTCAGTGCTGGGGGAGGGGGTGGGGGGTGAGCCTCACTTGTATCTCTAGAGGCTGGCTTCCTTCCCAGGCTCCCAGAGACCCCCCTGTACTCTGAGACCCCTGTGATCTCTTGCCCATGGCCCTTGCTCTCCTTCCCGAGAGCAGCTGTGCCCTGGCCTTTCTCTCCCAGAAATGCAGTATGTCATCCGCGATCCTTCTAAAAAACCCTTTCCTCCTCCCGTGCCGTCCCTCCCCACGTCGGTGCAAGTGGAGTGAGGCTTTGTGTTAAGCCCCTTGGGCCTGGCCTGATCTGCCCCACTGGGGCTTTGTATTTGTGGCTCAATGGGAGGCCAAGAAGAAAGTAAGGTGTGTTCCCCAGAACCTGCTGTGCCCCAACAGCACACTGATGCTGTTGGGTGGACAAATGAGTGCCACTGCCACTGGCAACTTCTAACCTCTTGTCACTGTGACTATTTTGTTGTTGTGTTTTGGGGGGCCACACCCAGCAGTGCTCAGGGATTACTCCTGACTCTGGGCTCCGGGATCACTCCTGGCAGAGTTCAAGGGATCCTAGGGATGCCAGGGATTGAAACCAGGTCAGCCACTTCAAGGCAAGTGCTCTACCTACGGTCGCATCACTTTGGCCTCTACTATTTTATTTCTGTTTACTTGTCTGGTTTGGAGGTCCACGCCTACCAGTACTCAGGGGCTCCTGCTGGCTCTGTGGGACTATGTGGTGCCGGGGATTGAACCTGGGTCCCTTGCATGCAAAACCTACATGGAACCCATTGAGCACTCTTTTTCTCTCTCCCTCTCTCTGTCTCTCTCTCCCTCTCCCTCTCCGTCTCTGTCTCTTTCCGTCTCTCTTCCTTTCTCTCTCTCTCCCTCTGTCCCCCCTTTCTCTCTCCTCCCTCCCTCCCTCTCTTTCTCTTTCTCTCCCTTTCTCTCCCTCCCTTTCTTTCGTCCTCTCTCTCTCTCTCTCTCTCTCTCTCTCTCTCTGTCTCTCTCTTTCTCTCTGTCTCTTGTTTTGAAGCATCTTTCTGAGGTAGAATTTGATATCAGGCACTTGACTCATTCACTCATATTCCCTCCATTATAAGTGCTACCCTGCCCCATGTGCTGAGGGGAGCGCTCCTGTCGGTGCCTGGGAGTCCACGAGGTGCCAGGCCACAGGGCTGCAGAGAGCAGAATGTGCTCTCCAGTCCACTGAGCAATCTCTGGCCGCCTTGTCCTGGTGTCACCGAATCAGACCCATTTTATAAGTGGAAAGACCAGGTGGTTTATCTAATGGGATGCCAAAGGGCTTCCTGAGGGATGAAGAAGCAGGGATGGTGAGGTAGCAGGCCCGGGCACCATAAGAGAGCCATATAACTGTGTCGCTAGTGTCTGGTAAGATTGCAGGATAGAGGACAGCAACAGAGCAGGAACAGAGCTTGCCTTGCACATGATGAACCCAGCTTTGATCTCCAGTCCTCCATATGGTCCCCCAAGCCCTCCAGGAGTGATCCCTGAATGCAGAATCAGGGCTAAACTTGAGCACTGTTGGCTGTGGCCCTAAAACCATTTTTTAATGCAGTGTTATGGGGGTGGGGGCCTTGGGTCAGGAAAATGACTCGTCTCTTTAAAGAACGGAAGAACCCAGCCAGCCATTGTGTGCACTGCTGAGCCTGTCCCCCAGCCTCTGAGAGGAAGAATCCTGTGTGCTCACCCTGGAAGGCCCCTGGTTGCCTGTCTTGGGCCCGGCTGTCTCGGAAGGCGCTGCTGCACCGCCTCTGTCCAGCGTGTCCTGCAATTGGCATTTTCCTGTGAGCAGGTGTTGTCAGCAAATCAGCCTGTTCCTGCCCCAGGAGGGGAGCCATTTCCACAGGCTCAGAGCGACAGGCTGGGGAGAAGCCAGATCCATTCATAACTCCCCCGGAGAACCGCCCAAAATAGCCCTGCCATGCCAGGGAGTAGGGGGTGGAAGGGGGACGGGACAGTCTCCCTGCATGCGGGGGCCGCATTGTTTGTCACTGTGGAGCCGATTTCCCGAGAATTTCTTCTTGAGTCACAGCACAGCTGCAAACCCCTTGTTCTCCTGGGGGGCAGCCCTGCCTACATGCAGGGTCTTCATCTAATGCAGGTGTGTGTGTGTGTATGCTGGGGAGAGGGGGTTGTCCGCTCTGTTAGCATCAGCAGTGGTTGAGAAGAAAGAAGGATCACATTGACCTGAAAACACATAGTCTGAAAAAGAGGTGCTTTCATTGCAGAGGCCTGATGAACCCCCAGAGGCCGAGCCCAGGGTTCTCATTGCCCGGGGAAGCCTCAGGTTGAGGGCTCCATCTGTGGTCATGAAGATGGTGTAGGTGACTGTGGGTGTTGGTTTTCTGGGGTCCAAGGCATCTACCTTGGGCAGGCAGATGAATTAAAGGGTGCCACCTAAAGATTAATGTCTACCTGCAACTTCAGAATGTGACCTTATTTGGAAATAGATTCTCTGCAGAGGTAATGAGTTCATTTTAAATGAGGCCAGATGGAGACAGAGTACATCAGGTAGGGTGCTTGTCTGGCAAGTGGCTGACCCGGTTTCAATCCTTGGCATCCTGTATGGTCCTCCAAGCCTGCCAGGAGTGATCCCTGAGTGCAGAGCCAGAAAGAAGCCCTGAGCCTCTATGGGTGTGACCCAAAAGGAATAAGCAAAATAAAATGAGGCAAGAATGGGATCGGGCAGAGGGTACTAGCAAGAGCAGGGTACTCGCCTTGCCCAAAGAAGACCCAGGTTTGATCCCCAGCTTACCGTAGGAGCCCCTGAGCGGAATCAGGAGAGATCCCTGAGCACAGAGCCAGGAGTTAGATCCCAGCATACCATATTGGATCTGGCAAGTGAAAGAGTTCATCCAGGTTTAGGTGCCTGAGTCCCATGGCAACGGTCTTTGGGGTGACCCTGACACTTTCAGGGAGGAGGCACATGCCGTGGAGACTGCAGGAGTGATGCAGCTGAGGGCCAAGGAGTGTCAGCAGTCAGTGGCCCGGCGTCAAAAGCAGCCAAGTGAGAAAGGTCCTTCCTGAAGCCTCCAAGGAAGCAGCCCCAACCAACCCCTTGACCTTGGGCTTCTCATGTCCAAAACTGTGGGGATAAAATGCTATTACTTGGAGCCACCAGGTTTATGGCTCTGTTACCTACTGCAGCCCAGGCAGAAAGAGCCACACATCTGATTTGTGGCCCGAGAGAGGCCAAGAGGCCATTTACAAAATGTGTGTAAGGCCATTTACAAAATGTGTGTAACCAGTATGAAAGCACCTCACATTAGAACGGAGGGGCCCAGAAAACCAAAGCTGCCTGTGGGGTTTGTTTTATTGCAAGGGACTAGAACTGAAGGTGACCACCATTATAAGTTCCAGCAGAGGGCAATAGAGATAGGACAGTGGGCAGGTGTTTGCCTTGCCTGTGGCTGACCTAGGTTCGATCCCCAGCATCACCATGTATGGTCTGCTGAGCATAGCCAGATGTGGCCCAAAAACTGATTTAAAAAAGAAAAAGTGGAGAAAATGAGAAAAAAAATCCAGCAGACAGTCAGGGATGTGAGTCTCGCCCCCTCCCCACCCCACCCCCCTACCTAAGTCCCTTCCAGGAAGGGTTTTTCCTCCTGTCCATCTAGTCCCCCAATTAAAAACCCGAATGAATTCTGTCTTGCTAGGTAGCCTCTTCTGCTACAGTGAAAAATGCTAAAAATGGAATTATCTCTTGAAGGAAAGAAAACTTTTGGGGTTACCTCATTAAGGAGTCTCATTTCTTTATACATAGTGGCTGACATGCTGCATTCACACTTATTTTATGATCTGGAGCTATAAACAAAGACAAAAAGAATCAATATGAAAAGGTTTCTTTCTGAGCGGGCTAATATGAATCTTTTTTTTCTTTGTTGCCTGTGAAAGGTTTAGTTTGTGGTTTTATGCACTATAAGAAAAGTTCATATCTGGTTGCTCCCTGAAGAAACTTTCACAATAGGTTTGTAGTAATAGGAGTGGTTTGTTCATTCATTTATGAAAGAGCATGTATTGGATATAAGTGGGAAAAATGTCATTTTTGCTGATTACCTGTAGAAGGATATAAAGGTAATAGCAGAGAGGTTACAGCTCTTGGAAGAGAACCTGAGGCTGAATTGTCACTCAACATCTTTGGGGGGAAAATCTGTTAACATGAATTAAGTATTTAGAGTAAGTAAATCAAACTAGTTTTAACATGGCAGTGGTTTCTTTAAAATAGCTTTAAAAAATTCATTACATACATCCCACTATCCTAATTAGGAAGTATGAAGATTGAAACGAAGCAGATACCCACCCCCATACATGATCTTGTAGTCTAATGTGAATTAATACCCTCACCAATAATGATCTCTTTTCAAACTTAATATTCTGGAAGAGAGAAGTTTATTGCAAGAAGGAGGAAGGATATGGAAGAAGAGTTCATATTGGCTCATGACCAAAAATCCCAGAAAATGGTGTTGGTGTGTTTGTGTGTGTGTGTGTGTGTTTTGAACAGAAGTAGAAAGCTAACTAGATACTAAGAGGGAAGTTGATGTTAAGACCACATCAGTCAGCATTTCTCCAGGGTCTGAATCTGCCTGGTACTGTCTCAGCACTATAACCACACAGTTAGCAAATATGGGACTTTCTCGGACACTTGATGGAGTGTGGCTTCCATTGCAAGCCCAGAAGGAAGCCACTGAGAGGAGTTTCAGGGAAGAATTCATGAATTAGATGCAGGCTTCAGCAGACCACTTCAGGGAAGAGGATAGGTCTATTGGAGGATAGGTCTATTGATTTCCTTGCAAAGGTAGCGTCAGGGTGGATGAGCTTCGTCAGGCTACTTGGCTGCATGCATATGGGTTAATGCTGCCAATGTTTCTTTTACTGCCACAGCTAACAAAATGGCAGCCCTCGCAGTCTACTGCAGTAGCGTGAATATTCTGGGGAAATGTCTTTATGGGACATCTCAAACCAAGAAGGTCCCAGTTAGCACATGAGTACTGAAGCTGTGGTTTGTGTTAAACTATATTTCAGTGTGAGACATTGGTGGTAGACACATCTATATCAACATGCTAATCTGATTATAGGTTTTGGTTTTGACTATTGTGCAACACCTGGTGATGCTCGGGTGCTAATTTCAGCTGGGAATTGAGCCCAGCACTCCTGCTTACAAAGCGTACATTCAGCCCATCGGTTGATATCTCCAGCCTTTGACCTCTGACTTAAAAAAAAAGTAGAAAACTTCATTTCACCATCAAGAGCAATTATCACAAATTAAGTTTCCTATTGCTCTGCCATTCAGCCAGCCATAAAACACCAACAGAATTAAGATGAGTTACCATGTTGACCAATTAATAATATTTCTATTACATCTTTTTTTTTTGCCATTTCACTCTTCAAGGGCACTAACACATTCCTTCTAGCAGCTCAGTGGTATTTTTCTGTATGATTTCTGACTGCAAAAGAACAAAGATCGCCAAATGTATAAGGCATAGATCATATGTATGCGCAATAAAGGAATTCTTACCACATTCACATTTTTCACATTTTCCCAAGAAATGCTTCCTTGCATATAGTTAGCAACTTAGGCCGTTAAATATGAAGACAAGAGTAGATGGATATGAGTTTCCTCCGTAGCCAATTTTGTCTGATCAAAGCTCTGGGAAATAAAATATCACCTATTGCTATATTAACTACACTCCCTTCCTTTTAAGAAATTTTCCTGGTATGGAGCAGTGTATCAGAGAAAACCTTGGGTGAATTAACTCAGGCAAGAGTTTTGGAAACCAGCTGGTTGATGTGGCTCAATGGTAGAGTACTTGGCTTCAAATGTGAGAGCCTCAATTTACCCTTGACACTGCCCCAAAATAAAATATATTGCCTAAATCACGTCTTTAGCAGCTAAGAAAGCTTTGGACCAGAGGAGTCAAAGATCTCAGAAATCCAAGAGCTGTATCGATTAGTGGCCAAATCATAACAAGAATCAGGATGTTCAAACGTATTTATGGGGTCATTTAGTGTGGACTGCCTGAGGACCCATCAGTGCCATTATTTCAACATCTTGTGAAACCCTCATCCCCAGCCCAATAGAACCAGCCCACCCAGGTCAAACCCCAGCTTACAAGGCCTTATGGCCACAGCGCCTTATTCAGAACATGCTGGAGGAGGAATGTTATTTGAATAACACCAGAGTTTTGCTTGGGGTGGAGGGAAACCATCCCTCATCCGTTACCCAAGAGGAAAAGAGTGAAAACATTCCCACGACAAGCATCACTAGAAAACCTCCACATCAAGTTGCTTCCAGGGACTCGTGAAATGGAACAAGTGATGTCATTTGTGTTTTGAAGTTTGCCAGAAGAAGAGAACACAGAGTTGAAATCCATCCAACCAGGACTCGAGATGCTTTTGTCTTTGGGGAGTTGGGGGAAGAATTTGGGTATCTCTCCCTAAGAAAGGCACAAGGCAAGGAATGCTCTCATTTTCACTGATCTCACTGTGCCTAGATCCTAGGACATTCTTCCGTCTAAATCCAGGCAGTTCTCACATCATATATAAGCATTTCATGGTCTGTTCGTTTCTCAGTTTCATTGTTCCAGTGTGGTTTAGTCCAGTGTATCTCAGTTGATGGTCCTATACCCTCTTGTGGGTCCTCAGGATCATCCAAGAAAATTGCAACAATGTGGGGCAGGCAGAGCATGAGATTAGACCAACGGATCATGCCAAGACCCAGGCAGAAGACCAGGGAAAGGGCCCACCCTCAGGAACAGGATGAGAAATATTGAACTTGAACCTGAAATCTGGTTGAAGTGCACCAACGCACCATATTGCCTCCCTTCTCTTGCCTCCCTGCTCTCTCAGCCCTCCTTAGCTGTCTCCTCTCTTCCAGGAGATGGCCACAGACTCTCAGCAGCTCTCCTCAGAAAAGGGAGCCGGCGACCACAGACAGCCTGCAGTGAGCAGAATCCAGAAGCACAGAGATTCTCCACCTCTTGAGGCCTTGAGGAAAATCAAGGAAAAAGGCCTTGAGGAAAATCAGTCCCTGGGCTTCAGGATTTCAAAACTACCAGAAACACATTGAGATCCAGATAAACCTATACATTCTCAAAGCCCTGGCCCTTTCACATGCTGCAGCCCATTTTCACTCCGTGATTTTTATTACATATATATATATATATATATATATATATCTCACTGTCACTATCACTATCATCCCATTGTTCATTGATTTGCTCGAGCAGGCACCAGTAACACCTCTATTCACCCCGTCACGTGCTAGTGTAGCCTAATGGCATAATGGGGGCTCTTTCAGGGTCAGGGGAATGAGGACCATCATTGTTACTGTTTTTGGCATAATGAGAACTCCACAGGTTGCTTGCCAGGTTCTGCTGTGCGGGCGGGACACTTGGTAGTTTGCCAGGCTCTCTGAGAGGAATGGAGGCTTTTGGGGCAGTCTCTAATCACCTTTACAGGTGTTCCCAGTCAGGGATATATACAAGCTGGATACTCTCAGTAGCCTGCCAGGTTCTTGAAGAGTGAGAACTAGACAGTAAGAGGAATAAGAGCAAGAACTAGACAATAAAGCTGCATTCGTGGCCTTGTGCTTACGGGAGCTTGGTTTTATAGTCTCTGGATCTTGGCCATTGATGGGGTTACATGGCAGTTGGTGGGTGTAACCGCCTAGCTACTGGAAGATGGGGGATCTGTGTGGAGGAGACCCAGTCCCAAACCGAGCAGGCTTGGAGATCTCAGCCCTGGGTACTGCAGACCTGGGTTCCTCTGCTGGTTCCTTCATGCTTGAGGCTTATCCAAGCATGTGGAGAGTGGTCTTGAGCATGGCTGTGGCTGGTTCCAGAGGTCTTCAGCTGCCAGGGCTCTGCTGGGGCAGAGAGGGAAATTCAACCCACGATGAAGGGGCCCCAGTGAGGACAGCCAGGCACGGGGCACGGGGGCAGGAGACTCTGCGTTGTTCTCTTCTGGGAGCTTGGTTTTATAGCTTTTACACACACACACACACACACACACACACACATATATTTAAAATGAATCACCATGAGATACAGTTACAGACTTACAAACTTTTATGATTACATTTCAGTCATGTAGCACTGTAACACTGTCAGCCCATTGTTCATCCATTTGCTAGAGCAGGCACCAGTAATGTCTCCATTATGAGACTGGTTGTTACTGTTTTTGGCATATCAAATATGCCACAGGGAGTGTGCCAGGCTCTGCCCTGCAGGTGGAATACTCTTGGTATTATACTCTGGTAGTTTGCCAGGCTCCCTGAGAGGGGTGGAGGAATCGGACCCGGGTTGATCACATGCAAGGCAAATGCCCTACCCGCTGTGCTATCACTCCAGCATTTCCATCATACAATGATCAAACACCCATCCTCCACCAGTGCCCGTTCCATTTACTTGGAGGTCCCTTCTCCATCACAGCTGCCTTTTCCCCCAGCATGTGAGGCCGGCTTCCAGGCCATTATCCAAAGCAACTTCAGATCCTCAGGACATCTTCGTTGCCCCCTCCACATGGGGCCTGTAGATGGCGTTCAGAGAATTCTCCCCTTCCAGCCCCATCAGCCGAAACCCTCTGGGATGTGACACAGCCATAGGGGATACACAGAGACACGCCTCGGCATCCCCAGAATCATAGGTAGAGAAGTCAAAAACAATGAATGTTTTCAAAACGAGGCTGTCTGCCAGAATCGTATGCTCAGATCTGTGTGTGGTCCAAGAGATTGCAAAGCCTCAGCCAAAGTTCTGGCACAATCTCCTGATCTGAGAGGGCCCTGGGGGGAGTGGGGCATAAGATCTGGGCCCATTGGGCCACCAGTGTTCTGTCCCCGTTAGAGCGGTGAGGGGGTGCGTTGCAGAAATGGGCTTAAAGGGGGCGCTCTCTAACTCCCAGGTTCAAAGGCTGCTTCCGCCCCCCCCCCCCCAATGCTTGGAATTCTCTGTGTCCAAAATAACAAACCCCAGAATGTTCCCTGCAGTACTCCAAGAGACTGGGTTGGGTTTTTTTAATTTTATTTTGTTTTTTAATTTTTTTTAAATAGATGGAAATTGTTGTGGGAAATCATAAGGCAGACAAGCCTTCAGTGAGTCCCCCAAAATTACCAGCGACCCCAGACCCCCTCCAAGTCACTATTTTCATGTCACAGAGGGTTTCTTTCTTTCTTTTTCATTTAAAAATGTTCTGAGATATTTCCATGGTGTTGTGGCTAACCATTTTTAGTCCGTTAAAAAAAAAAAAAGAAAGAAGAAAGCCTTTATCACCTCCCACCAGGAAACTCATGGAGCGCCCTGTCTGGGAGCTGAGAATTTTTGCTTTCCATTCTGCCTTTAAAAATTATTAATGGGAAGTCGTGGAAGAACAGCGAGGCAAAGCATTTCCCGGGCTTGCAGAAAGTCTCGGTTGCCAGAAGGAAGTGTCAGGCTCACTGGGTGTTCGGCATCCGGGAGATGCCAACGTGCTCAAGAGATTCAAATGCCGGGGCAGTTCACCTGGCAGTGCTGGGGACTGCTTGGGCAGACAACGTAGTTGTTTGCCATCCCACAGCACGGGTGCCAGAGCTTGGGGGGTCAGGGGCTCCTGTTTGGAAAAGAATCTGGATCCCAAAGGGAGAGAAGGAAGAAGCGAGAGGAAGCGGGTACAGGGGCTGAGCACCAACCCCCTCCGCCAGGAGCTGCCTCATTGGCAAGAGGTGGGAGGAAGCATTTCCATTAAGGTCTGCTCAGCTTCCATCTTCAAAATGCAGCATTCCCCCCCCACCCCACCTCCCAGGTACTCTTGCATCCGGCATCCATTTGGGCCCCACACAGAGTGACCACGGCGAGAAGGAAGAAGAAGAGCACTTTCCATGGGGTGTGAAAAGTTCAAACACCCACGAGCATTCACCCCACTCCTACCGACAGACATTCGTCCCATTCATCCCCGCCCCCCACCGGTGAGCTGGGGAGTGGAGAAAGCAAAGCACAATGTCCTGTGCGATGAAATGAACCAAGAGCAGGGTGGGCTGTGGGCAGCGTCCACCGTGGCTGACTTCCAGGCCCCGTCTCCACCAGCAGAAAAGGACGGCAGCAAGCAGAAAACAGGCACAGATTGTCAGCTGCGGGTTTTCTCCCCCTGGCTGGGAAGAAATGCAAATGAACATAAAGGTTTTTTTTTTTTTCCTTAAAAAGAGCAAGAAGAGTCACTGGAGAGATAGTATAGCAAGGAAGGCGCTTGCCTTGCACGTGGCCAAGCTGGGTTCCATCCCCAGAACCACATGGGGTTTCCCAAGCCCTGAGTGCAGGGCCAGGAGTAAGCCCTGAGCACTGGGCACTGGGCACTCTGCTCCCTCCCTGTTTACCCAACCCCCAAGCCTAAATAAATAAATAAATATATAAATAGAGCAAGGAAATTATTGAGATGAAGTTAGAGAGGAAAAGGAAAACAGCTTGGGCAGACAACATAGTTTATTATTAACAGAGCCCAGTGTAATACACAAGACACACAGAACATTCTCAAACTCTGCAGCAAGAAAGTGAATAACCAGGGCTGGAGTGATAGTATAGTGGGTAGGGCATTTGCTTTACACACAGCCAACCCGGCTTCGATTCCCAGCATCCCATATGGTTCCCCAAGCACCGCCAGGAGTGAGTCCTAAGTGCAAAGACAGGAGTAACCCCTATGCAACACTGGGTGTGACCCTAAAAGAAAAAAAAACCTGAATAACCCTCTCGAGAAGTAAGGAGAAGAGCTGGAAAGACGTTCTCTCCAAAGAAGATGTACAGATGGTGAACAGGCATAT
>JAOXYA010068152.1:0-11675 GCA_028565675.1 Sorex palustris | reverse complement strand
GACATGATGAACTCAGACAGTCTCTCACCCTGTTCGTTCCATTCTAGGCCATGGGTCCCGATGTGAAGTTCTTCAGCAACAACAACAACACTTAAAGGAATTGTTTTTGATAAAGGCTGAATATTTATTTGTTGGAAGACAGTATTTCTCCCAACAGTGAATTAGGATTCCTTTCACCTGTCTCCCCTCCAACACTGATTGTTTCTAGCCTTTATGATATGTGTCATTCTCACTGGTGGGAGATGGTAATCTCATGATCATTTTGGTTTGCATTTCCCTGATAGCAAGTGACAAAGAATATTTCTCATGCACCTGTTGGTTGCCCTTGTATTCTCTTCAGGAGAGTGTTTATTCATCTCTTCTCTTTTTTTGAGGGGATTGTTGAATTTTTGTTGTTGTTGGGTTTTGTAAGTGCTTTATGTATCTCAGAGATTAGTACTTTAACTGATGTGTGCAAGTATTTTCTCCTATTAGGGGGATGTCTTTCTTTTAGCCTGCATTTCTCTTAGCATGCAAAAACCTTCTTTTTTTGATATAGTCACTCTTGTTTATTTTAAGTTTTTGTTGTCTTTGCCAATGGAGTCCAGTCACAAAGACTCCTCCAAGATCTTGGAGAATGTTACCTATGTTTCTCTCAACTTATTTGCCTATGTTTTTCTCGATTTGTTTTATGGATTCTGGTTTAATCTCAAGGTCTTTAATACATTTTGAAGTGACTTTTGTGTATGGTGTGAGATATCATCCAGATTCCATTTTCTTAGCATGTGGCTATTGGGTTTTTCCCGACAATGTTTGTTGAAGAGAATTTCTTTGCTCCAATTCAATACCACCATCTTTGTCATAGATTAACTGCCCATACAATTGAGAGTTTATCTCTGGGCTCTTGATTTAGTTCCATTGATCCAAGAATCTATTCTTAGTCCAGTAACACGCTGTTTTGATTTATCTATAAATCAAGTAATCTACTATAGCTTTAGTGAATGCTTTAAAATCAGGAAACTTGTTACTTCCCATTTTCTTTTTTGTTTCTGGGACTTCTTTGGCTATTTCTTTTTTATTTTCTTTGAAATGCTGCTTTTATGCACACGCACACACATGATATAAATACAAACAACTCTGAGAGTCAGAGAAATTCAAACTCCAAATTTTGGAAAACCACGAAGATTCAACTAGATTCAATCGATTCAACGGGATTCCAACCTGTTAATGAATCTTAAGAGACTAGCATCTAGCTGCCTCAGAACTGGCTATACTTAACTACAGTTAAGTGTAAAAGTGTCACATTCTGAAAAGAATTAGTGGCAACAACACCTCTGGACTGAAGGGGGGGAAAATCTATAGGGACATGATTGGAAGGCAACCTCTAGAATGCTACTGACTCCAGGTTCCTCAGCTTGGTTCAACGTGTGGGCGACCTCAGCCGCCTGTCACAGCATCGGAGTTTGAGAGAAAAGTATGAGCCACAGGAGCAGCCTTGCTGCGCTTGAGGATATTCAACACTTGGAAGGAGCTTCGGATCAGTTCTTGGCCGAAGTCCACCTGGGTGCCTTTGAGGAGGGCCAGGCTATCACCATCAACCACCACTCTGACCCCACCCTGTTCGAACACCCTGTCGTCCGGGTTGATAACTGTGTCCAGAGAAAACTTGTACTGGAATCCAGAGCATCCACCACCTTCCACCTCCAGCCGGAGGAATTCGGACCCTTGGGTGATTTCCAGGAGTCTCTGGACGCAGCTCTCGGCAAGGTGGATCTGCCCTTCATCGGCCTCAGGGTTGGAGGACAACGATGGGACCGCCAGTAGCTTGTCCCTGGGCCAGGGAGTGACCGCTCTGGACAGTCCGCGCACGGCTACCATCTTCCTCCCCCGGCTATTTCTTAAATTTTATGAGTCCCAACACATTTTGGTGATGTTAAATTGTTTCTTAAACAAAAATTTGGAAGACGTTCGCCTTCAACTTCTTGAGATTAAAAAAATCAGTGTTTTATTGAGGGCTGGAGCAATAGCACAGCAATAGGGCGTTTGCCTTGTGCGCGGCCAGCGTGAGCGAGCCGGGTTCAAGTATCTTGTCTGCACGGCAAAGCCTGGCAAGCTACTCGTGACATATTGGATATGCCAACCATAGCAACAACAAGTCTCACAATGGAGACGTTACTGGACCCGCTCTAGCAAATCGATGAACAACGGGAGGACAGTGCTACCCAAAATGTTTTATTGAGATCAACTTAGGAGGCATTGCAACAGAACTGAAATAGTCAAATGACTCTGGAATTAAACTGGGTCATTGAAGCTACACTTTCTGGAACAGGGGATTGAGGCAGAAAGAGATCGAAACTGATTATAGCCTATGCTTTGACAGGTGTTAATCCTCACACTTCTCTTGAGGTTGACCTCATCATTACTCCTGTTTTACAAATAAAGAAACTAAGGCAGATAGGTTGGGTAACTGGCTGAAAGTAAGTCACATGCCTGGCCAGCTCCTCCATCCAGTTTGGAATCAAGGACTCCTGGAGAAGCTCCAAGCCTTTTTGTGTCTTTCCTGCTATAGCTCAGTACTTTTTTTCATAGGACCTGAAGCAGACATATGAGTGGATCATTACCTCCCTCTATCCTTGGCTGAAGAAAAAAATAGCACACTCCAGACCCTGCCTTTCTGAGCAAAATGAAATGGGTTTTTGTTACCTAGAAGCAAAGTAGTGTCTGGGCTTGACTCCACCTAATACTATCATGTTTGTGCCCGTGACCCGCCCAGCACTACTCGAAGGCCTTCACTGACTTCTCCTGCTCTTTCTGGGTTGGGGGACACATGAGACAGTATGATTTTCACTCATTAGTGTCCCCATCTGTGCTCTGTCAGATTTCCCCTTCCTTCTAAATTACAAATATTTGGAAAAAAAGATAGTCCTAACAATATGAGACCATGCCCCCTTTTTCATTTAAACTATATTATTAGGTGTATGACTTCCATATTTTTTTCAATCTTCTCTTTTTGTGTTCCTAAAATTGAAGACCCACAGGTGTGACACCAAGTCATCATCTTGCAAAACCTGCGGGCTCAGCGCTGGCCTAATTGGCCCTAAGCCAAGTCCAGAAATTTTCATTTTTACACACCAGGCAATTAATGGGATGGCTTGGCAACGCTACTCCATCCGACAGCTCCTTTCTTCACATGGCTTTCCCTTGTCTGTTTCTCAGTGAGGAGCTTGCCATATTTTTTAAAAAATGGCTTTCCTAAAAGAACTGCCCCTGGAAACTGGAGGTGCTTTTTTTCTTCTTTTTTTTAAATCCACTGGACTTCTTAGCAGTGGATTTCAAAGCAACTTTTTTCATTTAACAAATCTTCCAACAAATTTTGGTTTTTTAAATTTTACTGGTCTGGGGTCATGTCCAATATTACTCAGGGCTTACTCCTGGCTCTGTTGCTCAGTGGTCACTTCTGGTGGTGTTCAGGGGGACCCTATGTGTTTTTGAGAATGCTGCACTATCTCTCTAGTCCCAATATACATCCATTTTAAACATATTGTTGAAAATGACTTTTCTATACTGGTACTTTTTTTTTGTAATTGCAGGTAAAAAAATATTTTTAAAGTCTTATTCAATTCTCGGGGCTGGAGTGATAGGACAGTGGTTTAGGGCATTTGCCTTGCATGTGGCCAACCCAGGTATGATTCCTTCGTCCCTCTTGGAGAGCGAGGCAAGCTACTGAGAGTATCCCGCCCTCACAGCAGAGCCTAGCAAGCTCCCCATTGGCATATTTGATATGCCAAAAACAGTAACAACAAGTCTCACAATGGAGACGTTACTGGTGCTGGCTCAAGCAAAATGGATGAACAACAGGAAGACAGTGCTACAGTGCTATTCAATTCTCAGTGAGCATTGCATGTTTGAATAATTAATGCAAGGGGCCAGAGAGATAGCACAGCAGGCAGTGTGACTGACCCAGGGTCAAGCCCTGGCACATCTTATGTTCCCCTGATTCCTGCCAGGAGTGATCCCTGAAACAAATACAGGATTATTATACTGTTTGTAGTCAACTCATTATTTGAATGTTCTGCTCTATCTGCTCCTCTGGGCCTTCATTTGCCTTGTCCTGGCTTCCAGCACCAGTTTTTAAAATCCATTAAAATTTGATTCTCTTTGGTTAATCTGATACAGAGCTCCAGCCAAAAACCTAAGGAGGGGAGAGGAAGACTGCAACATCCTCCCCTGCTCTGTAACAGGAAGGTTTTGTGGTCCATGGAAAAAGCTTGATCCCTATGAAAGCATATGGAAAATAATTCCCTAGTGATTCTGTTGAGTATCAATCAAGATTAAATGAACTTAACTGAGTTTTCTCTGGAAAATACTTCCCCCACCCCTTTTTTTGTTCATTGTCGATTATATATAAATCTGGCAACCAACAATGGGATAAAAACTGTCTCTCTCCACCCACTCTCTTTCCCACTTCCCACTCTCAGGATCAATTTTAGGCTTTCTTAGAAAATATTTTCTAGATTAACAATTTATCCAGTCCCATCCTCATGGAGAAGCCATGTGAGCAGAAGATAGCATGGACAGGCTCTAGGAGTGGGATGGGGGTGTGGTTAGAAAGAATTCCTTTTGACTCTATTTCAAATTTAGAACACACTCTCCATCAGAATGGTGCTCACTACTCTCTCAGGGGCCACCTCCTAGAATCCTACGGAGTCATCCCAGGGATGATGGGGGAGGCGGGAGGGTGTAAGAAGAGGCTGGTTGACAGGTACATTTAGGGGTTCGTGGGCACTAGCTGCGCAGACAGAAAACATTTGTTTGGCTGAAGTTGAAGTTGTAAGGTGTAGGGAGGCAGATACTGCAGGGGATGAAGTAGACAGAGCATGGAGACATTCCTCACAGACATTTGCAGACACTTGCATACACTGACACAAACATAGATTCTCCCTGGAAGGGGGCTGAGGAAGACATGGACTCTGCTCCCCTCTGTTTTTTCCCTCTCACAGTCAGATGTCCTGTGGGGCTCCAAGGGCTCCAGCGGGAGGTGTGAGCAAGTCTGGGCCCCCCCACAACTGTAGCTGCTGGAAAGGTTTGTTATGGGAATTCCTTGCCTGCTGTGGGCTGTTCCCATATGTGAGACCATATATGGTCCCCCTGAGCATTATCAGGAGTGACCAATGAGCACAGAGCCAGGAGTAAGCCCTAAGTACTGCTGGGCATAGCCCCCAAACCGATAACTATTTTTTAAAAAATGGTTGGAAGTTTTGTTAAATGAGAAAAGTTGCCTTGAATGTGGGAAGTCCAGTGTTGAGAAGGAGAGAAACCTTCACACACCCCGTTGGTAGGCGAACAAGAGGGGAGCAGAGAGCTCCTCCTTTACCTGCTTCCCAATTGCCTTTAGCTCACAATAACTTCAGTGCCAAGAGGCATATTTGGGGGTGGGTGCAAGGCAAATTATACTACCCTGAAGTCAACCAGGGGGTTAAGGAGTGGGGGCTAGTGGGAGGGAAATACACTTCTCTCTACCACCTAAAAAGAAATAAGAAACCAAAACGGAGCCATGTTTTGAGTCATGGAATCTGAGTAGGCAGAACAGAGGTGGCAGCAGTGGAGGGTCTGAGTGGTGCCTCCACTTGGAAGCTGAAACAGGCACCACACAACTCCCCACTGGAATTGCTCCTCACAGCCTGCCTGCCCGGCTCCTCAGAAAGAATCATCTCACAGCACCAGCCATGGCACAGCTGACTCAAACCCAACCAGCCCGGCCAACCAGACCAAGAGCTAAGCCTCCCTTTCCTTTGTGAGCCCCATGGCAGCCATCAACACCCCAGACGGGCTTCTCAGGTCTGTGTCTCTCGCTCCTGTGTCTCCCTGGCCAGGTGAGGGTCTGACTTTGCTCCCATCTGCCATCTTGGTCTCACACCTCACCACAGGACTGTTCAGTCTAGAGGTCTGGCTGCCGTTTTATTTGGGACAGGGATGATGAGTCCAGAGTCAGTCACCAGTAAAAAAACACTTCAGAAAAGAGAGCCACGAGGTGGAAGGCATGTAGGGCTCCCCAACCTGAGAGGATGTTCCATCACACAGCACCCACACATGGAGACAAAGAGGCACTTTTTTTTTTGGTTTGGGGGCCACACCTCATGCTCAGAGCTTGTTCCGGGTGGTGCTCAGGGAGCACAGCACTGGTAGGGATAGTGTCTGGGCTCTGTATGAAGAGTGTGAGCTTCACCATGGAGTTGTCTATGAGACAGGCACATGTGGAAGACGCATATTTTGAATGTGCACTGAAAAATATTCATTAACAATACAAAGAGGCTTTGTTTTTTATTTTGTTTTCCTTTGCAGGCACACCTGACAATGTTTAGGGGTTGCTCTTATCTCTACACTCGGAAATTACTCCTGGAAGTTCTCAAGGGACCATAGGGGATTCTAGGGATCGAACCCAGATCAGCTCAAATCTCACAATGGAGACGTTACTGGTGCCCGCTCGAACAAATCGATAACAACAGGAGGACAGTGTTAAAGTGCAGTGCTACTGTGGTGTCATGATTCTCTTTAAGTTGCCAATCTAGGAATCTAATAAATAAAAGAAAAGGACTGAAATGAGAGGCAGAGTGGGGGGCAAGTGAAAGGAGGGACCTTGTGCCCTGGGGGCAGGAGCCAAGGCCACCTGGGGGCTGGAGTCTGGCCAGGGGTAGGGGAAATGACAGAGGACCATGCCCAAGCAGTTAGCCAGATCTTACTCTCCTCTGCACCCTGCTTCTCTCCACGGCTGGTTGCTGCAGCTTTTCTGCACTGTCTCCCACATGAATCTCTCCTGATAAAGCTGGGGTGCTGCTCCTTGTGACTGGCTTTACACTAGTGTCTGCTACTGCATGAACAGCAAACCTGGGTCTCTAACCTCTGCCCCCCAGGGCTCTCTGGCAGGGTAATCATTATTCTCCAACCTCAAGGTATTACTGGTTCCTCTGAGCCTGAGACCAAAGAAACTTGTTGGAGGCTGCCTGCTAGATCAGCACAGATGCGGTTAGGGAGTTCTGCTGAGGGTCATCCCACAATGGGTCCCTGGGATCTATGTCCTTTGTAATTGCAGTTTTTTTTTTCGACTGGGGTCTACCTAGGACACTCCAAAGATGCTGACTGGGTGGAAGGATCTGCTGAGACACATCTCCAACGAAGAAACAAAGAGTGAGGAAGTGCATAGAGCAGCCGGACAGTGGACTGGCCCCAGCTCTGGGCTGTTTGCAGGGCAATGAAAGGAACTTAGCACCACAAACAGAGCCAATAAACTGGAGGAGGAAGGAGCTGGAGCTGGGGCTTGCTTAGCTCTGGCAGGAAGTGACCAGTAGCCAGTGGGTAAGCAAGCCCGGACTAAGGAGCAGTGCCTTGATCTGGCGGCTGCTTGCACAGGCAAAGGGGGGAAACATGTGTCCTAAACCAGACAGAGTCAATGAGACCCCCCAGGGGAGTGCATGGCTCAGAAGAGAGGGGGAGGTGGAAGAGGAATCAGGGAGTGGAAAGGAGAAAGTCTGGCCAATGATGGTGCAAAAATCATAGATGCCAAACCCTAACTGGCAGATCCCAGTGTGCAGGCACCCCCGTCACTATGCAGCTAATATGCAGGCGGGTCTATGCCAGGTTGACCAGAGAGGAAGGGAGAGCCTTCTCCATCGGCTTCTCCGCCTGTGGGTCACAAGCACTAACAGGTTTGTGTTGTCTGGGATAGAACTGGCCCCAAAATGGTATTGGTCACCGCCTGCCCCATGCTGTGGCAATGGTTGTATAATGACCGGCTCTTCTCCCTGCCCCTATCCCTCCCACCCCCACCCCCTCCTTTCCCCCACCACCGGACTTGCTTCTGCAAACTCTTCAGATTGGCAATAGCCTTCTGCAGACCAAGCCAAACACTTTCAGCCGTCTTACAGAGCAAGCAATGTCGATTCACAATGTACTCCTGCAGATCTGCACGCCCCAGGTTCTGGGACCTCAGGCAGCTGAAATGAGGTGGGCACATCCCTGACTCCTCATGCTGAGTCCCTCATGCACAATCAGCCTCAAGCACACAGAGCAGAGCCCGGCTGGCTGGCAGATGCTTCAGCTTCCCTTCCACCTGACCCTCGATAAGACGATCCCATTTTTCAGGGTATGGTTGGGGCCAGCTGCCGTTGCCTCATACTCTCCTAGGATGGAGGAATAAGGGTGGAGGAGGGAGCATGTTCACCATGCCAGATACCTCCTGGAGGACTGTGTAAGGCAGAGGTATCAGTGGGGGGTGGGTTGGGGTGGCTGGGCTACCACTGGTGTCAGCTCCTGAGAGTGACCAGTAAACCCAGCTCTCTAAACTCTGGTCCTCAGTTTTCCGATCATTATGTGCTAGCGGAGACCAAGCTGGCTTGATCCCACAGAGTAAATTATTCATTTTTTTCTATGTTCTTTGGGTACCTCCATCTGTTCTGAAGATCTACCGGGTATTTGATTCAGGGCACCCAAGAAAGGACTGGGCTTGTCCACCAAGAAACAGGGAAGACCTCTGTGTTCCCAGAATGAGTGTCATCAGATCACACCACCTGCAGTGGGGACCACTTCACCCCTGCCCGGCTGGGCTCCCTCTCCCCTCCTCACCGACTCCTCCCAGGAGCTCCATACTTCCAGAAATAGCTTCTGAGCAGGAGGAGATGCTCTCTCTGCAGTTGGCTGCCTGCCCAGACCTGCAGCTCTCCCCGACCAAGAGCTGCCCTGTGTGAGCGTAATTCTAGCTCCAGGCAAGCTTTTCATGCAGCCTGGGAACATTCGACCTGTCAAAGCAGCCCCAGATGGTTGAAAACCTTCACAGCAATGTGAGCTCCCTCCTCAAGACCCTGCCTTCCCTGCCTTCCCTTGCCTCCTGCATAATTCATTGCGCTTGGTTATCTTCAGGAGGCTGTCCAATGGCATTGCTTTCGCGTGCTAGTAAAGCTCCCCAGACATTTCCCGAGGATGCTGGGATGCCTCCTGTTAAAGAGCCAGCCTCCGCCCCCCAGAACCTGTTCTGAACCTCAGAAAGGGGGATGAGCGTCCAGGACTTGGAAGACTGGGCCGTCCAGGGGACTGACATGTTTGTCCCAAACAGCCTGCAAAGGGATGAAGAAAATGGCAGATCAGGCAGTGAGCTGGAGAGAACACAGGATCTGGGAGCTCCTGATCTCCCACCTCTACATGCCAAGACTCCTTGGGGCTCTCAGGTATGTCTGCAGCCCTGGGGAGAGGGGATGCAGCTGGCCTATACATTGTGTCTCACTTTCCTGGCTGCAGGAGACGTCTCAGCTGCTGCAGTGAAGAGATTGTATGTGTTCATTCATCTTTCCCAGAGGACTCAACTCTCCCCACACCCTATCACCCACCTGCATTTACCTGCTTCCATACCACAGAGAAAGGTTAAATAGCATGCTAAGGCCCTTTTACCTAGTGACATGGCTGGGGAAGGAGACTCTCCCCATCTGAGGAGGACATTGAGACACAGAGACCTGAAATCACAGCTTGTGGGTGGAACAGCTGAGCTGAGGGTTTTCTGAGATTGGAGACAGGCAGAGTGGCCAAGAGTCTCCTTTGCAGGTTCCAGGTGAGTGCCCGGCACAAGGGCAGTGTCCAGACTGCAGGGGAGTAGAGGGGCAGCCCAGGCTCACAGTCCTGCCCCTTAGGGAGTCAGGGACCGTGTCCTGCTGGCCTGCGGAGGCAGTGAGTCCCTCTGCTCTTCTCAGCAGGCTACGGAGCTTGTACCTGTGTTTAGGTCACTATCTGCAGAGTCAGCTGCCTCCCCCTGGGTGAGCATAGGACTAGGGAAGTGGGGGCTTCTTGTTTTTTTGTTTGTTTGTTTTTTGTTTTGTTTTGTGTGTTTGCTTTTTGGGTCACACCTGGCAATGCACAGGGGTTACTCCTGACTCTGCACTCAGGAATTACACCTGGCAGTGCTCAGAGAACCATATGGGATGCTGGGAATCAAATCTGGGTTGGCAGCGGGCAAGGCAAATGTTGGCAAGGCACACCTGTTCCAGAACCCGTGGGGGCTTCCTGAATAATGATCTCAGCATGAGGGCCAGGTGGAGTTCTTCCACTACTTCCTTCTGGAGCCTGCACCCCCTCACACCGAGTGCTGGGTTTGGTTCCTTCAGTTTGTATGGAGTCCCTCGGCCTCTGCCTCACCTTTATCTGGCCCCTGACTTGGTGGGTCCATCCTGTACCTCAACTATGGGGTTTTCTTGTTCATGGAACCCCATTAGATTCCACTTCATACTTGTGGCCATAACCCAGGGTTCCCCATAGAGTTGTGGTGACTGGGGGAACAGGACACTCCGGCTCCTGGACCGGGTTCACTGCTACACAGGGCTACACAGGCTCGGGCAGGTGGTCAGCCTCCCTGCCCAGTGCCCTCCTGAGCTACTCTGCCCTTTCTCACACCTTCTCACCTTCCTGCCACCCTCCCTACAACCCCCAGTCAGGTAGGTCTTCCAGCCTCTTCCTTTCTGAGGTCTCCACCACCAGCTGGCTGCAGGGGAGCGGTGGGGTGAACCTGCCCTGTCACTTCAGAGGCCTCTGGCTCATCTGTTAGAGGCTCTAAGAGTTCTTAAAGACAGTGAGTGTGGGGCTGGAGCGATAGCACAGCAGGTAGGGTATTTGCCTTGCTGGGAATCAACCCGGGTTCGATTCCCAGCAACCCCTATGGTCCCCCCAGCACTGCCAGGAGTAATTCCTAAGTGCAGAGCCAGGAGTAACCCCTGAGCATTGCTGGGTGTGATCTAAAAAAAGCTAAAAAAGAAAAAAAGACGGTGAGTGGTTCAATATGGTCAGTATCATCCTCAGCAGAGTGGTTAAAGGCTGGTTTGTGGGCGTCGAACATGGTTCTGGTAGAATTCCTTCATGTGGGTGAGGCCCTGGGTCCCATCCCTGGTACCAAAGAACACAAAAAGTAACACGCCTGTGGTGTGGAATCAGAGTGGGAGCAGTTCATTTCTCCGCCTGCGGCCAGCCCAGTGACCTCAGTGTGGCTTCCTCCAGTGTAGAAACGGGGGTGTCAGTGTTAGCACGCAGCCTGGTTAGGGTGCAGACTCAGAACAATGCTCCTCTGTTGTCCCAACTTCAGGATTATTTTTTCCCTGCCCAAGGCAGCTCCTTCTGGCAGGGCTCAGCAGTGAGGCTCCTGTCTGATTCCGGCTGCTTGAGGGAAAAGCAGAGAGACCACCGGGCTGGGGCAGAGGCAGTCACGCAGATGTGATGTTTCACATATATCCCTTTTTGTTTTTAAATTTTAGTTTTGGGGTTATACCTGGTGATGCTCGGGGCTTATTTCTGACTTTGCAATCAGGGCTCACACCTGGCGGGGTTTGGAAGACCGTATGGGGTGCCAGGGATTGAACCTGGTTCAGCCGCATTGTCTGCTATACTATGACTCCCACCCCCCTGGCATATATCCATTTTTAATAGGGGTCGCCCAATGTTCAAAACTCAGTCTGGTGATGCTTGGGGGGCCTCTAGGGCTTAACCTTGGGTAGAACATGTGGTGGCAGGGATCAAACTCAGGGTCTTTCTCATGCAAGTCATATACTTCAACCTTTTGAGCTACTTCTGCAGTCCCAATATTTACATTTGTATATCACTTAATCACTTAACTTCCCGTTAGTCGTCGATTTGCTCGAGCGGGCGCCAGTAACGTCTCCATTTGTCCC
>JAOXYA010068144.1:0-11675 GCA_028565675.1 Sorex palustris | reverse complement strand
CCGAGAGGGGCGGAGGAATCGAACTTGGGTCGGCCATGTTGGCTGCGTGCAAGGCAAACGCCCTACCGCTGTGCTATTGCAGCCTGCCTATAAATATAGATATAGATATGAAATATGCATATAATATATAGATATAGATATGAAATATATATATTTTTCCCTCTAAGATTGGTTGCCTCCTACTTTGAACCCCATCAAATGTGGTGCGGTACTCTTGGAGTATGGAGTATGGGTAGGGTATGCGATATGAAGTGACATTCACCGTTGCACAGCTCAGGAATAGGTTCACTTGTGGGTGAGGCTCAGCCTGAGTATGTGGAGAGCAGCCATGAGCATGGCGGTGATTGAGTTCTAGAGGTTTTCAGCTGCTGGGGCTGGGTCCCTCGAGGCGGGGAGGGGCCTCACCCACCCCCCACCGGGGTACCTCAAATGAAACAGCCTGGCGCGGGGTCTGGCAGCATGGTTATGACTTGCCCTCATCTTAAACTGGATGCAATTCCCAGGCCCAGTACTGGGGCTCAGGTTCAATTCTTCTCCCTCCTGAGCTCTCTCTCTGCTCAACACCCTCCACATGGCAAGAAAAGTCAACCAGGGCCCAGAAGACTCCATCGAAGGGGGTCCCAACCATCTGAGTGTATTACCTCTCTTCCAAGGGCTCCTCAAACTCTGAGTGGGGAGGGGAGCCCCCAGATGTCCCTAAGACCTGCTTCCTAACTGCGACTCTGCTGTTGTGACCCCCAGGAAGCACTGTGCCTCTCTGGGCCACAGTGTGTTTTCCTGTGTAATGCTGAGGGACAGAAGGGAGGTGGCAGCAAGGGCCTAGGTACATGAGATAGCCTCATCTCATCCATGCCTGTCCTCAGTTCATGTCTCTAATATTAGTGTTTGGGCAAGTTTTCATTTGGACCAAAGGTTTGGTGGATGTGAAGAAAATAGCTTCAACATGATCTCTGGGACCCCGTCTCCTGCCCAGGTTACTCCCCTCCAGACAGAGACAGTCCCAACCCCCTTGTCCTTCTGAGATCCCTATAAGGGACCCTAAAGTCGGTGTCATCACAAGGCCTCCTGCCCTGAGTTAGGTTCAGAAAGAGGATTGTCTGTGTCTCTGGCTGGGTGTGTGTTCTGGGTGCCAGATCTGAAGAGGCCAATAGCCCGGCCAGTGTCTGTGCCAAGCTGGACGGCAGGGGGGGTCCAGGCAGCTGGGCCTGTGGACTGGGCTCCAGGCAGTGGAGACTGTGGGCCAGGGTCCTGGTAGTGGGGGCTAGGGGTCTGGGGCTGGGCAGGGGCAGGGCTGCAGACCTGATATAGGCAGCAGAGACTGAGGATCAGGGGCCAGGCAGTGGGCTGGGATCTGGGCAGTGGAGGCTGTGTGCTGGGATCCAGGCAGTGAGGGCTGGGACGCACAGGCCCGGCTGCTGGAAGTGGATTAGACTAGCAAGAGGCTTCCATGAGGAGATTGCACTGGGCATGCCCAGACTCTATCCAAGGGTGCATCTGGTTTTTAGGGCAGTAAGACGCTGCTCACGTCTTACTGCATTGGGAACGGAGCTACCGGGCTGGGCCAGAAGGATGTAGTAAGATGCCAAGACCCCACTCCACACTTCATCCCCGGACATACCCCAACAGCCATGCGATAAGACAAGCCTCAGTTTCTCTGTTTCTCTAAATAATGGCCAGAACTCTCCCCTCTCCCCACCAGAGGCGGTAACCTGATGATGGTTTCCGTGGGAGAGAAGGACCAGGGACAGCCAAGGCTCACACAGTTCACACAGAATCCAGCCCGCAGTGAGGTGGGGGCTGTGCCTGTTTCTGCCTCTGCACCTCTCCAGGGAACAGGAAGGGGACAAGGAGAAGAGAAGCAGGATGAAGAAGGCCTGCATGTCCCCGCCCATCCCCCAGGTGCAGCTCGGGCCGGGGCGATGCCTCCTCTCCGAGCCCCTCACCTAGTGAGCTGTCAGTGACCCGGGGCCATTGCATTGTAGCTCCCCAGTTTCTCAGATACTGTCCCAGACTGCAGACTCATCCCCCCTGCGGGTAACCAACCCTCCTGGAACCTGCCCTCCGCCTGCACCTCAGGCCACCCCACCTTCGCTGCTGGCCCCGACCCGCTCTCTCCCCAGCCTGGCCTGCAAACCTGCCTGCTCTGCAGGCACGAAGCTCTGAGCCAGGCGGGAGGGCGGCACGCACCCAGCCCCTGGTACAGGGCTCGGGGTGACCAAAGCTATAAAAGGAGGAGCTGGAGGCCTGCAGGGCTGCAGTGTCCCTTCCCCACCCTGGAAAGAGTTGGGGAGCCATAGATGGTTTCACCCTCTGGGACTGACCACTCCAGGAGAAGGATGTGAGGAGGAAGGAAATTCTGACATTCGGAAAGCATCACGCCTCCATCCATCCACTCTCGCCTCCCCGCTCCGGCCTCCGCAAAGCGCAGTCTCTACTTAGAACAACCCCAAAGCCCATCAGCCAAATGCTTGCGGCCTCCTGCATATTGCAGAATATTATATGGCCACTAAAAAGAGCGCAATTTAGATGGAACCCAAATGAGCCCTGAGGCTGACAGCTTGTTGTGGGGAGTGACAGGACATCTCCCAGGGCCCCCGCCTTTGCATCGGGAACGGAGCTACCGGGCTGGGCCAGAAGGATGCAGGAGAACTCACCCAAGCTGGCTCAGGCACAGGGATGTTGGGAGAAACATTTCCTTCTGCATGTGAAGTAGGTGTCCCCATTGTTTGAAGTCCGGGTGTTTCAGTGATGGATTATATAAAAGTTTTGGGGTGAGGCAGAAATTTCCCATAAAAGAAGATGACGGTGCCATTGCTAAGGCTGGCACAGGCTCCAAGAGAATCTGGGTCCAGAGCAGGTACGGCGGCAGAATGGAGGGTGTGAGCAGCTGTGCCCCCTCCCCACCTCCCTGCCCAGGACTCTCCCTTGGCCCCCTCCTCTCTGTCCTTGGTCTCAAAATCTGATTCTCTTGACTTCATTTCATATTTGCCCAAGGCTCAGTCTCCAGAGAAGCTGATTAACTAACTTTTTTCATTCTTGCCAATTTACATGGCATTTACACATTGTATTCATTCATTCCGTCAGAAGCAGTCTGGAGTCTCCCTGGGGAGACATCACACCCAGACACGACCCCAGAACTCCAATAAGTCTCTGTCCCTGCTTCTGTAAGGAGGCTCCGTGGACTGCCCTGTGCTGCCTCACCCCCAGGGGGGACCAGAGACCCAGCCCAGAGCCAGAGGGGTGCTAAGCAACGTTGTAGGGCAGACCGGAAGGCAGAAGAGCTCCTGCCCTGGTCTGAGAAGGCAGCTGCCACCCCCTTTACTCCCAGAACCCCTCAGCATAGCCTGAACCCTCTTCCGTGGAGGAGGAGCTGAGCTTACAGGGGGTGGGCAGGAGGGTCTGCAGCAGCCAGAGCAAAGAGGGTCCTCTGAGGCCCTGAGGTCTTGAGGCCCACTCTCGCCTCTGGGTCAGACTAGAGCCACCAGACCACCTCGGGGTGGCATATGTGCAACCCAGACCCCAACGTGACCTCGGTCTGGAAAAGCCAGGGATCTGCGGAACGAGGGGGAGTCCCCTGCTACATGAACACCCCACCGGGAGCTTGCCGTCAGTTGCTTCCAGCAGGCCAGACTCCATGAGTAAGAACTCCCCCCTTCCCCAGGCTGCCCCCCTGCCTGAACCCGGCACTGCTCAGTCTGGGACGTCGACCCATTGCCCACCCACAATCACTCTTTGTGGGACCCAACTGGATCCAGCTTCCTCATAGCACTTTGGTTTGCTCCAACAGATCTTACATGCTGACCTCTCGTTCAGTGCTTCCTGTGTGAGTGTGTGTGTTTGCCTGTGTAATTGTTGTGGCCCGTGTGTGTGTGTGTGTGTGTGTGTGTGTGTGTGTGTGTGTGGTTGTATGCCCAACGGAGCTGGAAATCCAGTAATGCCACCCAGATCCTGCAAGGTGTTCAGTATTTTGGTCTGTGCCAGTCACGAATGGAAATTTATTTCTGCCCGCATGCGCACAACCCACCCCACCCAGGGAATTCGGTGCTTCTGTACCCCTCTGCAGGGATGGGCATGTAGACAGAATGTCCTTGGGCCTCGCCCTGTAGTGAGCACTGCCCCCTCCCTCTGGCAGCCATGCTCACCCTGATAGCATCTGGCAAATGACAATCCTCGGGAGCAGAAGTTCCAGTGAGTGTCCCAGAAGTCATGCCAGGGAGTGAGGCGGAGCCCAGGCGCCTCGTAGAGTGTCCAGGGGCAGCACTAGGGCCCTGCTCAGCTTGTGAGACTGTCCTCTGTCCTCCCCAAACGCCCAGGGTTTTGGCATCAAGATGAAAGGTCTGGGAATGGGCTCACAGAAAGAAAAAGCAGAGAGAGTTGTATGTTTATTGCAGCACTGTTTACAGTAGCCAGAATCTGGAAACAACCAGAGTGCCTGAGAACAGACGACTTGTTAAAGAAACTTTGATACGTCTACACAATGGAATACTATGCAGCTGTTAAAAAGAATTAAATCATGAAACTTGCATATAAGTGGATGGACACGGAGAGTATCATACTAAGTGAATGAGTCAGAAAGAGAGGGACAGACATAGAAGGACTGCACTCATTTGTGGAATATAAAGTAACATACTAGACTAACACCTATGGACAGTAGAGATAAGGACAAAGAGGATCACTCCATGGTTTGGAAGTCGGCTTCACATGATGAGGGAAAAGGCAGTTGGGATAGAGAAGGGACCACTAAGTAAATGATGGTTGGAGGGATCGCTCAGGATGGGAGGTGCGTGCTGCTGAAAACAGACTACGTACCAAACATGATGGCCTCTTAGTACCTGTACTGCAAACCGCAACGCCCAAAAGGAGAGAAAGAGTAAGAGGTAATGTGCCTGCCACAGAGGCAGAGGGTGGGGAAGGGAGGGTGGAAGGAGGGATTCTGGGAACATTTATGGTGGAGAATGGGCACTGGTGGAGGGATGGGTGCTTGATCATTGTATGATTGAAACAGAATCATGAAAGTTTGTAAGTCTGTAACTGTATCTCATAGTGATTCAATTAAAAATAATAAAATTAAAAAAGAAAAAGAAAAGACCAAGAGGGAATCTGGCTGAAATGGGTTTATTTAAAGGCTCCCTGGCGAGGTGAAGTCAAGCCCAATACACGTTCTGGGGTGATTTCTATTGAAGCAAGGGAGTTCAGCCTTAGGGGTAGACTGGCTCTAGGGCTTTTGAGCAGAGTCCAGGATTCACAACAGTGATAGGAGCCCCCCAGGCGGTGGTTAAATAAGTCACAAATGCAGGTCCTTCTACCTGAGCCCCTGAGCCAACCTATCGAGGGAGGGGCGGAGGGTCTTGGGGCCTTCGCTACAAAAATGGGTCACTGTGGAAATAAAAGTAGTTTAAAAGACAAAGCATAACATTTAACTTAGCATGATATTCTCCAAGTCTATTCATTTACAGGCAAATTTCTTGATCCCATTTTTGCTAATAGTTGCATAGTATTCCATTGTGTAGATGTGCCATGGTTTCTTTATCCAGTCTGTCTCAGGCACTCAGGTTGTTCCCAGATTCTGGCTACTGTGAATAGCACTGCAATGAACATAAACATACAGATGGAGTTTCTGCTGTGTGTTTTTGGACCCCCAGGGTATATTCCCAGAAGTGGGATTGCTGGGTCAAATGGTTGGGAATTACCACAAGGGTGTGGGGGATGGAGGGTAGTTAAGATAGAGGAGGATCCATTATGACAATACAAGTTGGAAATGATCACTCTGGATAAGAACTGAGTTTTGATAAAAGGATATACCTGAGAGCCTCTTTCATCATCTGTTTCGCAAACCATAATGCCTAAAATGAGAGAGAGAAAGAGAAAGAGAGAGAGAGAGGAGAGAGGTGCCTGCCATAGAGGCAGCTGGGGTGGGAGGTGGCTTGAAGAGGTGGGAGAGAAATTGGGGTCACTGGTGCTGGGAAATTACACTGGTGGAGGGATGGTTGTTGGAATATTGTACGACTAAAATGAACAATTTTGTAATGTTCTATCTCACGGTGATTCAATTAAAAAATCTTAATAAATTTATAAAAAAGAGAGAGAGAAATGGGTTTCTGGAACCTGGTCTTAGCAAGGCTGGGAACCCAGCATACCCAGTGTCTTATACACTCACAAAAATGTCAGTGTCTTGCTCATGTCTTCTTGGCCTCTGTGCTGGGCCCCTCCTGGCAGCCAAAATGAGCTTAGAAGGGAAGGGCAGGGAAGCTCCGTCTCTCTCCTGCCACCCCCACTGCCACCACCACCTAGGGTTGCCTTTCACCCTCCAGAAACCCAGACCCAGTGCCAGGCCCTTGGGAAGGGAACGGTGAGACGTGGGGTCTGCCACCCACTGTCTGGGTGGAGGCTAACCTCCCACTTCCGGTTAAGGACACAGCCACCCACCATGGTCCAGAGCTCCCAGGGAGCAGGGCCAGGCAGGGGGTACTGCAGCCTTCCAGGCCAGCCCCTCCACATGGGCCCCTTTCCCACACAGCAGTAGCTGGCCCCAAGAGGCACCCCCACTTCCCTCGGCCTGTGTCCTGAATTCTCATGAGGGCAGTGGGTTGTGAACGTTCTCTGGGTTTTTACTGTTCTCAGTGCCAGGAACCAGGCCCCAAGTGGTAGGGGGCTGGGCCAGCCATGGAGGGGTGCGGCTTCTGTTCTGGGTCCGGGAGGAGGGGGGGAGTCGAATCCGTCCCCAATATGCTACAGCTGAGAGCCTGCTCTGAGTTTCCCGCTGACGCTGGAATCGCAGGACACCTCGCCAGCTGTCGTGCAAACTGAGTGCCATGCTGTAAGAAACAGGTTTGGTGCGTGGGGCTCCAGAGCATTCTATACAAATGTCAGGCACTGTTATTATTCTGCTGTAGGGCCCTGAGTGTGAGGTGGATGATTCAGGACTCTCTCCTTTGTCCCTGTGTCCACACATCCGAACTGTCTCTTCGTGTCCACCAGTACAGCTGGTCCAGGCCCTCACCAGTCCACATGCCCGTGCATCCACGGGCACCCCCTTCAGGGACAGTCATGGCATAAACAACTCGTCAGGGCTCACTCAGAAAAAAAGCCAGAAACTAGAAACCCCTGAGTGCCTCAGCCCCACCCCAGCCCACCATGGACCAGTCACTTTGGAACGTGTAATGGTTACGCTGACAATAATGATGGGTCAAAGCGGCATCACTGGTGCTGGGGAGATGCCCCACAGGCTGGGGCACATGCTTTGAGTAGGCCTGGGCTCGCTGCCACCACTGTCCAGTCCCCCAGACACCACCAGGAGCGACCCCCAAGCCCAGAGCCTGGAGTAGCCCCTGAGCACCTCCAGATGTGACCCCCCCAAAAAAATCAAATAAAACCATATAAAAATGACATTTCACAGAGATTTTAGGAACTTTTTTGGTGGGTTAGGGTTAGGGTTAGGGTTAGGGTTAGGGTTAGGGTTAGGGTTAGGGTTGGAGTTAGGGCTGGAGTGACAGTACAGCAGTAGGGTGTTTGCTTTGCACGCAGCCAGCCCAGCCGAGCCAGGTTCGATTCCTTCGCGCCTCTCGGAGAGCCTGGCAAGGTACTGAGAGTATCTCGCCCACATGGCAAAGCCTGGCAAGCTCCCCATGACATATTCAATATGCCAAACTCAGTAATAACAAGTCTCAAAATGGAGACGTTACTGGGCCTGCTCGAGCAAAATCGATGAACAATGGGAGAACAGTGTTTGTTTGATTGGTTGGTTGGGTTGTGGACCACAGCCAGCAATGCTCAGGGCTTAACTCCTGACTCTGCACTCAGGAATCACTCCTGGTGGTGCTCAGGGGACCAGATGGGATGCTGGGGATTAAATCGAGGTCGGCAGCATGCAAGGCAAGCGCCTGCCCTACCCACTGTACCAACAGTCCCCCAGAGTAACGGGTGTTAGAGGCAAATTCTCCCCCTCTGCACAGCCTGTGCTTAAGCCCCATTCCTCCACCCACAGACACAGACAGGATAGACCTGCTTCACCTTCCCTTCTTCTGACCACAGGTTGGCACAGAGCAGACAGTGTGTCATTCTCTGGGGGCACAGTGTGTGGCAGATCCAGCTCACTGACCTCCAATGGGTCCCTTCGTCCCTAAGAGTCACAGCACTTTCCTCGGCAGTGCATCCTTAGTTCTCCGGACTGCGTCGTGCTCGGAACTTTCTCGGCTTTTAAATTTCCCACCACCATCCATCCTCGGTGTTGGGGCATCTGCGGCTTCCAAGGGAAGAGGCACCTTCGGGACTTTCCCAGGCCACCAAGCTGCAGGGACGCCCGGTTTGTGCACAGTCCTGATCCCCTGGGAGACCTGGTCCAGGTCCTCTCCCTGGAGAAGGATCCCTGGACCTAAAGCTCGCAGGGGCTGGGGAGACCGTGCGCCAGGCTGGAACGTATGCCTCGAGTGTGCGGGGAGCCACCTCTGTCCCCAACACCACGAAACACGCCCCCCCAGCCCCACCAGGTATGATGCTGATGGCCCCCAGCTTATCTGGGTCCTAGCACCAAGTCGTGGACTGGACCCCACTCTGAGTGCCGCTGCCTTTGAGGAGCTGGTCTCCCCCTGCTAATGTCTCCTGTGTATTGTAGGTTGGGCAAAGCTGACCCTGCAAACGCATCAGGGGAGCTTTTCCACAACCAGGAAAACCCAGCTGGGCCCACAAGGCCTCCGTCTCAGTCAGGAACCCACGCCAGCCCTGCCCCGTCCTCCAGCCCACACACAGCCAGGAGGACCCTGAAGTGACTGGCCAGGAGCACTGCCCCTGAGGGTCCGCTATCCTGCCCCAGCCCTGCCCAGCTCTGCCCAGCTCAATGGTTCTGCCACTACCCTCGCTGCCAGCACCTCTTCCCGAGTAAGAACAGCTGAAGTGACAGGCCCCTCCTGGGGGGCAGGTGGGGGCCCTGCAGCGGGTCCGGGAAAATCTCCTCATGGCTCTCAGCCAGGTCTGCGCTTTGCCCTACGAGCACCACCTCGCACTGCCTGCCGGAGCCTCAGAGGGCACCTGCCAGCACCAGCATCTCATTTTCCTGCTCTCCAAAGCTCTGTAAGGAATGTCCTCAGGGCTAGGAGGCCCCTTGCAGTCTTGCCGCAGGCACCCCCATCACTCAGCCAGCCTGACTCAGGGGAGAGGCAGCTTCCAAGGGGAGAGGCACCTTGAAGCACCCCTTCCCTCCACATGCACTTCCCACTGCCTTCTCTCCTCCTTCACTGTGCTGTGTGTGGTGTCGTCCAGCCTGCCTCCTCCAGGAAGCCTTCCCAGGAAGTACTCCTAATTCCTGCCATAAGCCGCTGTGTTCGTTTTGCAGAGAAATAAAGCCAGAAAAATGCACACAAGCGCACGTGCGGGGGAGACAGACTTTTATTTTAAGACCTTGGCTCGTGCACTAGCGGCTCTGGCAAAATCCAGAATCTGTAGGGATAGGCCAGCAGGCTGGGGACCTAGGGCAGGGCGGTCGGTGCAGCTAGAGTTTACGAGCTCAAATTCTCTCTCCCTCTGTGGCTGTCGAAGCCCTTCGACCCATCGGATGAGGCCCACCACACTATGGAGCATGATATGCTGTCCTCAAAGGCCACTGACCTCAGCATTGATCCCCCCTGAAAGCAGCTTCCCACTGAAATTCAGAGTGGTATGGGGTGGGGCCCACATCTGGGCACTGTTGCTTGGTCAGATACAATTACACACGCATGCACCCCCCCCCACCAGACACACACACACACACACACACACACACACGTGCACGCTGAGCTTCTCCCTGTTACCAGAATCTCACCCCATCTCCCTCTCTTATCTGAGTTGCTGCCCTGTGTGGTGTGCACCCCCCTGTGGCTGTCAGGTGTCCCCCCCCACCCCCAGTGGCACAGATGATCGCAACATAGGGACTTGGACGAGGCATCATCTTTGACCCTGCCCTGTGCTGTCCCTGGCTGCCTCCCTTATGTCTCCGAAAGCAGATCCTGCCCCACTGCCCAGGCATCAGCCAGTGTGGCCACTGAGCACAGCTTAACTGACTGGCGGGGTGGCCAGCTGCCAGACCTTGGCCAGCTCCCTTGATGATCTGCCCCTCCTTCCAGGGAGCACCCACCCCCAGGCAGCCCCCACTCACCACTGTGGCTCCCGAGGCTTTGGAGGATGGAATTGAGGACAGGTGGGCCCACAGCCTCTCTGGGTCCAGGAGGAGCAGCCCAGGGCCGGACACACCCAGAGCCCCTGGGATGAGAGCTGGGCAATAAAATACCAAATGTGCCCTGTTCTTCCAGGCATTGCCAGGAGGCATCTCATACTTACCGAGATCTATTCTATTTTACCTTTCTCCTATTTTTCTGGTTTCTGAGGGTGGGGATTTTGAATCAAAGCTCCACACAAGCCCCCAACCACTGAGCCACATCCCCCCTAGGCTCTTTTTATGTATTTATTTATTTATCTTACTTTTTGGGTCACTGCTGGCGATGCACAGGAGTTACTCCTGGCTCTGCACTCAGGAATTACTGAGGTACTGGAGGTGCTCAGAGGACCATATGGGATGCTGGGGATCGAACCCAGGTTGGCTGTGTGCAAGGCAAACACTCTATCCGCTGTGCTGTTGCTCCAGCCCTCCCCCACCCCCCCCCCAGCTCTTCTCTAAAGCAAAGGGGAACTTGTATGAGGAGGGCTCGGATGGGCGGGGAGGAGAGAGATCAGGACAGCTGTGTGCCTGCATACAATGGGCTTTCACCCCGGAAGGGAGCCTCCTGCCAGCCGCTAACCCAGTGCCCACCCTGGTCCCAGTTCAGGTTCTCATGTCCGTGGCCCAGACCTGGAGATTGTTTTGTGAGAGGGGGAAGCTGAGCGCGCAAGATCCAGAAGCCAATCACAGTGCAGGAGGCCAAGAAGCCCGCTGGGGCCCGGAGGCCAAGAGAAAAGGCTCTTAAGGCCAAAGAGGAGCTGGAGCTGGAGCTGGAGCCTGCAGGATCAGTCTAGGAGGAAATCACCAAGGATGCACCTAATGAGATGCAAATTGTCAGAGCTAGGGTGGAGAGATGCTTATATGCAAACAAGCCAACCCGGCCTCTGTCTGTATTAAAATCATTTATGTTTTTGAACCCCTTTTCAGCAGAATTGGCTCCCCCGCTAAATTGGCAGGAAGCAGAGGTCTCCATTCTGCAGAGGAGGTCCTGGAGGCCGAGGAGAAGCAGTTAAAGGCAACCCCCACACGTGGGGGTGCAGAACCCCTCCCCAGCGCTCTGAGGGGTCCACACAGTGAAGCCGTATGTACATATGCAGGTGGTAAATGACCCAACTCCAGCCCTCCATGCCCACCTCCCAAGAGGGGCCCCCAGTGTGGGGTAGCATTGTAGCACTGTCCTCCCGTTGTTCATCAATTTGCTTGAGCAGGCCCGGTAATGTCTCCATTGTGAGACTTGTTGTTACTGTGTTTGGCATATTGAACACATCACAGGTAGCTTGCCAGGCTTTGCCATGAGGGCGAGATACTCTCGGTAGCTTGCCAGACTCTCCAAGAGGGGCAGAAGAATCGAACACCAGTCAGCCAGGCCGGCCACGCGTGCAAGGCAAACGCCCTACCGCTGTGCTATCTAGCAGTAAAGGTAAAGGTAAAGGCCCTCCCGTTGATCGTCGATTTGCTCGAGCGGGCCCAGTAACGTCTCCATTGGAGA
>JAOXYA010068109.1:0-11676 GCA_028565675.1 Sorex palustris | reverse complement strand
GTCTCTGTCTCTGTCTCTGTCTCTGTCTCTGTCTCTGTCTCTGTCTCTCTCTCTCTCTCTCTCTCTCTCTCTCTCTCGTGCTGCTCATAAAGGTATAATGAATCTCCAAAACAAAACCCTATATACCTGATTTTCATGCTCAGTGTCCTTCATGGGTTCCTTGTTGCCTACAAACACACAAAACTTGGTTTGAAATATAGGCTAACTTGCCACTTACATTGATCCTGAACTAAATTAAAGGTTTGTCTTCACTGACCTTTTGCTCTATAATCACTTATTCAATCACAAGCCTTAATACTGTCTTTTATTTGAATCTGTCATCTCTATTGATGAAGTATGAGTCAACATATCACTTTAATCTCTTTTTCTTGTCATAAATTACATCCTTTTTTCAGGGCGGGGGCAGGGAGTATTGTCATGCACACTTGGCTGGGTTAAGATGTCACTTCTGACTCTGTGCTCAAAAATCACTCTTGGTGGTGCTCAGGGAACCACATGTGGTGTTGGGGGATGAAACCGAGCCTGGCTATGAACAAGTCAAGAATCTGACCCACAATACTCTCTTCAGGCACATTATTTACATCTTAACAGCATGCATGCTGTTTTTATTTTCACTCTAAAATGAAGAATAAAAAGAGGCTGACCCAAAGCAATAGTAAAGTGGGTAGGGTGTTTGCCTTGCAAGTGGCCAGCCTGGGTTTGATTTCTGGCACTCTATATGGTCCCCTGAGCCCACCCAAAGTTATCTATAAACTCAAAGCCACAGTAAACCCTGAGCATCTCTGGATGTGGTCCACATAATTAAAACACACACACACACACAAAGAATAAAAACCACCAAGAATAGGGGGAAAAGGGAACATATCTGGACCCCTGTTTCTCTCTCTTTTTTTCAAGGGGAGGGCGGTCACACCCAGTGATGTTTGGAGTTTACTCCTGGCTCTGTCCTGGGCCCAGGAATCATTCCTTGTGGTGCTCAAGGATTGTATACGTGATGCCAGGGATCAAACAGGAACCAACCTGTTTGTGAATGTGCACCTTAACTCCTGTACTATCACTCGGCTATGGGATTCTTGTATTTGCATCGATCATCCAAGGCTCAGTTTTATGACTGGTTTTCCCACTCTTGCCTAGACCTTACCTGAGCTTTGCTCTGCTTTCTCAAGTTATCTGGCCCAATAAAGTTCAGTAATTTAACACTCAGCTCATAAATGCATGAATCCCATAGACTTGACTAAATTTTCAACTTTTTTTATCACTAATAGTAGTGCTAAAACTTTCCTGGGTCAAGCAGATTTTACTTCATCCTGATTTATTGTAAGAAGTTACCATAGCACTGTCCTCCTGTTGTTCATCGATTTGCTCTCGAGTGGTACCAGTAATGTCTCCATTGTGAGACTTGTTATTACTGTTTTAGGCATATTGAATATGCCACGGGGAGCTTGCCAGTCTCTGCCATGCAGGCGAGATACTCTTGGTAGCTTGCCGGGCTCTCCAAGAGGGATGGAGGAATTGAACCTGGGTTGGCTGCGTGCAAGGCAAATGCCCTACCTGCTGTGCTATCGCTCCAGCCCATTGTAAGAAATATAAAGAAAATACCACGCCAAAGAATTCTGACATTGGTATAGCAGGCACTTGAGCCTGATGAGTATTTTTCACATGTAAAAGCAGGTAAACCAAATATCTTCACAAAATCTAGGTATCTCTTGCAACAAATGTACAGTCAACAGCTGAATTAACGATATTGTTGATGTTAATGATAGAAGGATACTTTTTTCTTTAATCTTAATTTTCTCTCATTTTCCAACTATGGTAAAGGTAAAAGTAAAGTCCTCCCGTTGTTCATCGATTTGCTTGAGCGGGCCCAGTAACGTCTCCTTTTTTGAGACCTGTTGTTACTGTGTTTGGCATATTAATATATTCGGTAGCTTGCCAGGCTCTCTGAGAGGGGTGGAGGAATCGAACCCGGCTCGGCCGGGCTGGCTGCGCGCAAGGCAAATGCCCTACCTCTGTGCTATCGCTCCATGGGCTCAGAAAACAATATTTTACCAAAAATAAGTTACAGAATGGAAGCAATAAAATTGACCTGCGATATTTGGATGTAACCTTTCACTTTTAAAAATCAATTTTTCAGGATTCAGAAGTGATATTGTGCTGACCCAGAGACCACTCTCCCTGTCCATCAACAAGGGGGAACCAACCTTCATCTCATGCATGTCTAGTGAGAGCCTCCAACATAGTAATGGAAAAAACCTATCTGAATTTGTTCCATCAGAATCCAGGCCAACCTCCAAAGTGCCTGTTTTATTATGTTTCTAATCAAGACCCTGGAGTCACAGACAGGTTCAGTAGCAGTGGGTCAGGGACAGACTTCATTCTTCAGATTAGCAGGGTGGAGCCTGAGGATGCTGGCATTTACTACTGCTACCAAGGTACAAAGTTTGCTCCCACAGTGATACAGCCCCGAACATAAACCTCCCTGCCTTGCCTGCCTCAGATGGCCACACTTGTTCTTTTCTGGTGAGCAGACAGCAGAGTTTCTGAGTCAGTGAGAGGAAGACATTGGGGTATCATGGGAGGAGGCTGCAGTTGTGGGTCTGGACCCTGAAAGCCCCTGCTGTACTGTAGACACACGAAATTCGGGCTTGGTCAGAGGCACAGGTCTGGCCTGCAGAGCGGCAGGTATGCAGGGGGCTGTGTGCTGTGAACTACCAATTATCTTGAACTGACAGTGGATGACTAACCCCACTTTTCCTTCCCAGTTTTGCCCACATTTGTAAGGGATATATTACAACCTAAGTGTCAGATGATTGACACAACTTTTTCAAAATTTTAAGGCATAATGGAATTTACTGTGAAATGCACATTTTTATGGAAAAGGGTTCATATGACTCAGAGAGAGTACAACAGGTAAGGTACTTGCCGTGTCTGTCATCAACACATTTTACATCCCTGAAACCCCATATTTTTGCTTACAGGAGTGATCCCTAAGCCTGTAATAAGTCCTGAGCATTGCCAGGTGTGGCCTCAAAATAACAAATGAAAAATCTAACAACAAAAAAAGGGAAAAAAGAATAAATAAATAATTAAACATTTTTGTATACAAATTGGAAATTTGATATGAGAAAATAATAATAGAACATCAATAAATTAACAAAAACTCAAAAAAACACTAATGAACCAAAAAACATAGCTTCACTTCTCCCCCAATCCCAGAATGTCCTTCCCAGTCCCTCTCACCTCCTCCACCTGCACCTCTAGGGTTTCTCCTCTGTGCCCCCGATGGAGACTCCAATGTGTCAGCTCTGACTCCCTGTCCTGAACTCACTGGGTCCAGTTCATCCAGCTTACACAGGGTTCCTGGTGCCTTCGGAGCTGGGACCCTGGTTTCTCTCACTCCTGCTCATGATCACGCCTAGTTCTCACTCATTTCCTTGGATTTCTGTGCAGGACTCTCTTGGTGAGTGGAGTCATGGGAAGCAGAATGCAGAGTAGGAGTTTCTCTGGCACTTGCTCACTGTGGCAGACACAGTCCTCCAAATTCAAATCCTTGTAGCAGAAAAGACGATGGGGCAGGCAGGGAACGTTCCTCACTGGTATCCCATGGGAAACTGGCAATGGACTGAGGGGACGTTTGCCCTGGGACCAGATTAACCCTGGTCCTCCATGCTGCTCCTGACAGAAAAGTCACCTGATGGACACTGTCCCTGAACTCAGCTTTAGAGAGTACTCTATCCTCTAGATCCTGCCCACTATCTGCTGAGTCCCAAGATTCTAGAACCCCAATGTCACTCTGGGCCCAGAGCTGTGTCCAGGTCCCACTGGCTCTCAGAGACCTCTGTGTGAGGTCCTGCCCTTCATGATGCTGGTCTGGGTATTGAATGGGCCAGAGGAACGGGAATATGCTGATTTATTACATTCAAAAAATGTCACGGTCACGATCATGGTCCTCCCGTTGTTCATCGATTTGCTCGAGCAGGCCCAGTAACATCTCCATCATGAGACTTGTTGTTACTGTGTTTGGCATATCGAATACGTCATGGGTAGCTTGCCAGGCTCTGCCATGTGGGCAAGATACTCTCGGTAGCTTGCTGGGCTCTTCGAGAGAGGTGGAGGAATCGAACTCAGGTCGGCCATGTTGGCCACTTGTAAGGCAAACACCCTGCTGCTGTGATAAAATTTTAAACTCAGTAGCATTGTAGCACTGTAGCACTGTCCTCCCGTTGTTCATCAATTTGCTCAAGCAGGCACCAGTAACGTCTCACAACAAATTGTGAGACTTGTTACTGTTTTTGGCATATTAAAAATGACATGGGTAGGAACTAGAAAAAAAAATAGAGCAAGCCCACAGATGTCCTAAAGTAAGTACCAAGGGCAGAAAAAATCCAAATAAACAGAAGAAAAACTCAGGGAGTGGGGTGCAGAGATTAAACTCCAGAGCAATCTCTATACACCAGAAGATCAGACACCCAACCAGCAAAAGCAGACCAGGGACTGAGAAAAAGATCCCATGTCCAGCTCACTTCTCTTCTCAGCATGCCCACAAATCCACTAATCAGATTAGCAGCACTTTCCCAACAAGAAAGAGCAACTCAGATGCTTTCTGATCCTACCCTCCTACCTCCCTGAAGGGAGGAAACACCACACTTCAGACATTCAAGTTCAGACACACGCACCTCCAAGTCAGCTTCCACGAACCTGTGCATAGACCTGGTAGAAGTTAACACATAGAGCATAATACCACGTGCCACAGAGTGGCATATTTTTTTTTACAATCAGATAATGAGCTTTCCAATTTTTCATATGGGACAATATTCAGGATTAGTTAACAAAAAGAGAAAATGTACATGCTGTGCATTGTGTGATGCATAGCTGAGGGTCTTTTTCTTTTCTTCATCCCCTAAATCTTTCTCATTTTAATAAGGAAAGGAGTTATGGATAACCTCCACAATTCCGTTCACTGCTACTCTCAAGGCTTAGGGAATCAGCACTGTATTATAAAGCTATGTTTATATGAAAAACTAAACAGGCAAGCAGAATTGGCCTGTCTAGGTATTATGGGAAGAGAAAGCTATTCTCATCCATATGCTCTACCCTCAGAACTTCCTCTGGTGTTTGAAATTCCAACACACACCACAGCTAAAGGAGCATGACTCCCAGTCACAATGGCATCAAAGGGAAGAGAAAGAAATATTTTTCAGATATTCGTGATTTTCATGCATATTGAACATGTAAAAATGCCCCTTTCATAGGATGTGAGTAAAGGCGTTAGGGTGAAGGAAGCCCCTAAGCAATATAAAACTGGAGTTATGAAGGTAGAGACCCAAGTGCTTCACACACCATGCCCAGGACACCCTAAGCTCCCTGACCCCACAGAACTCAGATTAGGGCTGGGACTCTGAGCAGATGCTGCCTCTCAAACCTGGCACCTCCTGTGGCAGGAGTGCCCGTGGTTGCAGCTTACACTGGATTCTAGTTCTACTTGATATGCCAGGTTTGGTGATCCACTCCAACCTCAGTCTGGTCCCCTCTTTCCTCTAAGGCCTTTGCCAACAACGGGCCCTGAGTTAACTCCAGTGAACCAGGAACCATGAAACCATGGACCAATGCAACCATAAGCCTTGCTTGACGTAAAGGCAAAGTGCTACAGGAATATCAACCTCTGCCTGGAAAGTCTTCACAGAGAAGCTTGTGATCGAGTTTTAATCCTGGAGCGAGAGGATTTTACAAGAGCATTCCAGGAATTCTGAGTTACCTGTCAAAGGTTCAGGGGAGGGTAAGAAGGCAGCAAATCACAGCTGAAGCATAAGAGATAGAGCAAAAGGAGACAGTAAGAAGCAGCTGTGGTCTAATGACATCAGGCGTTTCCCCTCGCTATGCAACAAGGAACCAGCAGAAGTTACACAGGAAAATATTGTACTCAGATTTGGGTCTTACCAGAAGGAAAAAAATTGCTGAGGCTGGAGCGATAGTACAGTGGGTAGAGTGTTTGCTTTGCATGCAGCCAACCCGGGTTCAATTCCCAGCATCCCATATGGTGCCCCGAGCACCACCAGGAGTGATTCCTGAATGCAGAGCCAGGAGTAACCCCTGAGCATCTCCGGGTGTGACCCAAAAAAGAAAAAGAAAAGCTTGCTTCAAAGAGGAATGAGTATGATAACGAGCAGACAGAGCCAGTAATGTTTGCATGATATATTGCATTTCTTCATCTGAACACAGGTTCTCCTAGTGGGTAAAGTGCCCCCCCACCACCACCACAAAGAATATTTGGCAGTGGCTGGAAACATCTTTCATGTTCACTTCTGCAGAGGCGTTTCTACTTGGGCAGAGCCCAGGGGTGCTGCTTCACATCCAACAAAGCACAGGACACCCCTTCACAACAAGGAAGCAACCAATCCTAAAAAGTAGTAGAGGCTGAGAAACCCTGTGCTAAAAGCAGCTGAGGTGGTCAGAGAGTACGAGTCAAAGCAGCCCACAGCAGACTTCCCAGAGGAGCAGATGGCGGGGCTTCTTTGAGTTTTCATGGTGCCACTCCCTGTGCTGGGTGACAGTCCCAGGGACTTGGCCAACTCTCCTCATTCCACTGACGAAGAAGGATGCTATTCCTGGAATCGCCTTGAATTTGGACCCAATTGATTTCTTAAAGGAAATCACCTGCAAACCTCAATACCCAATTAGTGACAATGTGCCTTAGAATCACAGCTGATCAAAGCAAGCAAGAAAGCAACAATGAAGAGCAGAATCAGAGGCACTGGAAAGGAGAAAGCAGTACCATCTTCCACTTTTAGCAAATCAGTGACCTTTCAATCAAGGTAGAAGAGTAAAGCAAATTCTCCCGCACTCACCAAGTCTCCACTGTGTCCATACCAGAAAACACTCCCTACGAAGTTTCAACCTAGACTGTCACCACTTCAGACACTCACATCTCATTATCTGGCCCGATTAGAAAACCCAGAGTCTTTACAACATAAAATGCAGGCACATTTAAAATCCCCTACGAAGGAGAGGAGAGGAAGGGAGAAGGAGGGGATTGGAGAGAGAGAGAGGCAGGGAGAAAAGGAAAATGCCTGCCACAGAGCCATAGAGGGTGGTTGGGGGGTAGGGGGGAAAGTGGTGGGAGGGAATCTGAGGTCATTGGTGGTGGGAAATGGACACTGGTGGAGGGATGGGTGTTGGATCATTGTATGACTGAAACCTGATCATAAATAGCTTTGTAACTATGTATCTCACAGTGACTCAGGCTGTGTTCACTGGGTTGCTCCAGAGTGGGGCAGGTGAGAGCCCTCCCCGCCCCAATGAACCCAGCCCCAGCAGCCAACCTCCACTGCCCAGCCACCACGATGCTCCAGGCCACTTTCCAAATGCTTGGACCTAACCTCACACATGAATGAAGTCCCACAGAACCCAGATAATGCAGAACTTTGTGACCTTGGACTCTGAACTCAATAGGACCTAGGAACAGAGATCCTCTGCCTGCTTCTCCCAGTCTCTGGTGACTCAGGGATCACACCCATGGGCCACACACTGCCGGCACCAGATAATCTCCTCATCAGCTGCTCCTCCCAGATGGGAGTATAAAATGAGGCCCCATGACCATGCCACTGGACTCCACGCCAGGCTGTTTTCACTCGAGCCACCCCAGAGTGGGGTGGGTGAGAGCCCTCCCCATCCCAAGGGACCTAGCCCAGGCAGCTGACCTCCACTGCCCAGCCACCACCACTCTCCAGGCTGCTTTCCGGACCATAAGACACTTCCTACCCATTTTCCATGGTTACCGCACCATATTTGATAGGGTTCAAACAGTAGGCAACAGATCATAGAGAGAAATATATAAATATATGCCTCTCGGAGATCCCGGCAAGCTACCAAGAATATCCCGCCCACACGGGCAGAGCCTGGCAAGCTCCCTGTGGCGTATTCGATATGCCAAAACCAGTAACGATAACGGGTCTCATTCCCCTGACTCTGAAAGAGCCTCTAATCGTTGGGAAAGACGAGTAAGAAAAGCCTGCTAGGGGCTGGAGCGATAGCACAGCGGGTAGGGCGTTTGCCTTGCACGCAGCCAACATGGCCAACCCAGGTTCGATTCCCAGCATCCCATATGGTCTCCCAAGCACCGCCAAGAGTAATTCCTGGCATGAGCCAGGAGTAACCCCTGAGCATCGCCGGGTGTAACCCAAAAAGCAAAAAAAAAAAAAGCCTGCTAAAATCTCGAGCGGGAGGAATAGAGACATTACTGGTGCCCACTGGAGTAAATCGACAAAAAACAGGATGACAGTGATACAGTGATACAGTTATAATGCATAAAACACATCGCACAAATTTGATTTAAAAACATAGACTGTACGTTTCTTATAAGGTATTTGATTCCTATATTCAAGAATCAGGAAAATACAAAGAGAACATTAGCACATCAGAAAAAAATACCAGAATTGAAAGATAATAAGAACTCAAAAATGCTAGAGTAAATAGACATATTAGATATAAAGAAATAAGGCTACAAATTTTAAAATGACTTTTCAAAGTGAAGAAACTGAGACCCAAAAAAGGGGGAGAATAACATTTATTTAATTTTTGTATTAAAGCTTTGTGATTTCCACAGCTATTCATAGTTGAGTTTCAGCCCTATTGCAGCCCCGCTCCCACCACCAGTGTCAGCTTCCCTCCACCCATGTTCCCAGGTTCCCTCCCATAAGCCTCACATCCTGCCCTCCTCCACTCTAGCCTGTCCTCTTGAACTTTCTAAGTTTGAGTGTTAAAGTTTGGGTGTGTTGGCTTCAATGCTGTTGACTGTGGTTTGGATACTAGGCCTTTTCATTCCTTAACACCACCTTTGCCGCTGAATCCCTTGACCTTGCCCTGGTTTCTTCCCATCAATCTCTTCTCCCTCTCCTTTCCTTTTTTTCCCCCTTGGCTTTTTGGATCACACCACCAAGCAACGCTGGGGGGGGGTAGGGGGGAGAAACTGTGGTTTATATACACAATAAACTATGGAATACGATTTACCTATATGAAACAACTAAATCATGCTATTTGTGACCATGTAGATGGATCTGGAGAGTATCATGCTTAGAGAAGTTAGACGAGAGGGACGGATACAGAATAATCTCCCTCATTTTGTATATAAAGTAACATAGTAAAGAAACAACAAGATTCAAAGGCAATAGAAACAAAATTGATCTTTAATAGGAAGGATATCTCTACAGGGAGTTGAAAGGATAGGCTGGGGGACACAATACTGTTAGGTGTAAGTGGAGGGAAGCTGAAACTCTGGTGGAGAGTGTGGTGTTGGAGTGTTTTTCTCATCATCGACATAATGCATAGTACCTAAAATAAAATTATTTTTTAAAAAAAGCACGCTGAAACATATTTGATTCAATAGATATACCTACTTCATGCTAAAAGAAGTTTCTTAAGTGGCAATCTTGTTGCAGCCTAAACAAAGGAAGCCTAGTTGCCCCGGACCAAACTGCTGACCAAACAAGACTGTAGGGGCATATAATGTTCCAGGATCCCAGTAGAACCTTGAAAAGGAAAAAGACCAACAGCTAATATTGGGTGGTGTAACTAGATTCTGAATACTTAAAATTATCACAAATGTAGGTGTTTCAGATGAAGTCCCTACACACACACACACACACACACACACACACACACACACACACACCATCATTACTAAGTCTCCAGCTCAGCCTCAGGTTATATTTGCTACTTTAGCAAGAGAATCCACACTGCTGAGTTGATTTGCTTCAAGCAGGGCAAGAGGTTCACATTTCCATGGAAAAGAGAATACAAGAGTCAGTAATATGTGATGAGAAAAAAATGCCAACAATTTTTATAGCACAGACTCTATGAGATGGGAGATCTGGCAAAGAATAGACAATTATGACTCCACTGCACTGGATTGGAATCCAGGCAATATAACCAACCAGATTATATTCCAATGGCATCAAACTCACACGGTTGCGCCTATAAGAAAGGCGTATTTCTCTCAGAGAAAGGATCTGGAACCAAGAGGAATGGGAATTCCCAAATAATTGCATATACAGGATGCTGCCCACCTAGGGAAACCACCGACAGGAAATTCCTTCAAGACACCTGAAAACCTGAAAAATAAAAAATCTTCGAAACAAGAGTCTTCACGCCTCCTAGTGGAGAATCAAACCAAATGCCAAAAAAGTTAAATTCAGTGACAAAATAAAAAAGAAATTTTTTCATAAATCAGTCTGAATGCCATGAAAATTATAAGTTGAACATGAATTTAAAATAGCAACTATGAAGAAAATAAATTAAATTTATAAAATTAATATTAATATTATGTCTGTGCTATATATAACACATAATTTGTGAAAGCTTTTCGCCAGAGACTGAAGCTATGAAAAAAATCAATATAGAGGAACTGAAGAGATAGTATGGAGATAAGGTGCTTTCTTTGCATAAGGTTCAATCCCCAGAACCGCAAATGGTCCACAAGCATCACCAGGAGTGATCCCTGAGCAGATCTAGGAGTAAGTCCTGAAGCACAACCAAATGTAGCCCAACCCTCTTCCGCTCCCCCCCCAAAAAAATACAGATACGAGACATAAAAAATACAACGAATGAAATAAAAGTCTCCACAAAAATCATAAAAATAGGCTCAATCTCACAAAGAAAAGATTGAGTGAAATTAAAGATGAAATTCCAGAAACAACTTAAATGGAATAGAGAAAAATAAGATTCAAAAAAATGAATACATCCTGTAAGAAGTATTGAATTCTTCTACAAAAGGTAATATTAACATAATTAAAATGCCAACAGATAAGCATAGAGAAAAGGAAAGAGTGTACCAAATTAAAGAAATTATAGCTGAGAATGTCTCTAATCTAAGGATTAACTAAATAAGTTAAAGAACTAAAAAAATACAAAAATTTCTGAGTCAAAAAAATTCACCAAGACATATAACTGTTAAATTATCAAAAATCAATGATAAGCAATACTAAATATTACTAGGAGAACAAAGTATCCTGAATCTGATTTCCCAGCTACAACCATGTAAGCTAGGAGAGAGTGGAATGACATATTCACAATTCCAAAAGACAAAATCTTCATCCAAGACTAGCCTACCCTGCAAAATTACCATTCAAATATAATGAAGAATATAGGTTTTCTGAAATTTTTAAAAAAGAGGTAATGGAGTTTATCACTACCAAAGTAATAAGAAATAATTAAAGGACTGCTTGTACAGAAAAAGAAAAAGAATTTAATCTGAGCAGGTAATAGTAATATTAAATAATAAACATAAGAAGGAATATAACTTAGTAAACAATGCACATCAAAGAGTAGGAAGAATAGGGGAGAATATGTTTAGGTTAAAGGTGACCAGTGAATGCCAGCACAAAAAGAACTATCTTAAATTCAGAGTGAGCATATAGTGCTTATGGTAATCACAAAACAAAATTCTAGAGCAAAGGCACTTAAGGGGGAATAAAATGACTAAGTGGAGAGAATCACCAAAGAAAACTATCCAAATAAATTAAGAGGTTTTTTTTAATAAAATATAAAAAGGAGCGATAGCACAGCGGTAGGGCGTTTGCCTTGCACTCAGCCAACATGGCCGACGCAAGTTCGATTCCTCCACCCCTCTCGGAGAGCCTGGCAAGCTACCGAGAGTATTCGATATGCCAGACACAGTAACAA
>JAOXYA010068091.1:0-11676 GCA_028565675.1 Sorex palustris | reverse complement strand
GAGGCGGGGGGGGGGGGGGGGGGGGGGGGGTGGGGGGAGGGAAACAGGGGACATTGGTGGTTGGGAATGTACACTGGTGGAGGGATGGGTGTCGGATCATTGTGTGACTGAAACCAAATCATGAACAGCTTGGTCTATCTCATGGTGAGCTAGCCTTAACTACTGTACTATCTTTTTCAACCCAAAGCCCGTTATCAAGGATGAATGCAAAGTCCATGGAAGTTTGTAAATATTAAGAGTATTTGTTCCAGTAAGTTCCAATTACCCAGTGTAGAAACTTATCTAGAGTATAAATATGTTAGTGACATATTGACACAGTATACTGATATTAATTATGAAATATTATTGTATTATTGCATTATACATTTGCTATAAATGCATGTAACATTATTATCAATCATGCTAATTAACAGAGAATAGAAACATTAGCCATACATAATAAGACATCTTTTAATCATATATTTCCCTGCTGGATATTCTCCTAGACGAGATATTTAGAATTCAGTGGAACAGAAACATTTTTTATCCTTACAAAGTTCTGCCAACTTTTTGTTGATGTAGTAATGGACTTGGGGATGGAACATCAAACTTAGATCCAAATGTCAGCCAGATGGAGTGCGAAGGAGATGAGTAAGAGAAGAATGAATCAGACACCTAGATGACTGTTGAATCGTGGTCTGCCCAGTCACAGAACCACACTGTTGGCCAAGGGGGGCAAACGGAGGGCAGGGGAAAGGGATGAGGGCAAGTGTGGCTGTGTTCACCCAGAGTGTAGGGCAGAGAGAGTAGGGAACAGAGAGTTCTCTGTGTCCTACCCTCACTCTCTGCTCACATGCTGTATCCAGTCGCCACTGCTTCCCTTTTTTCATACAGGCACGGCCATAAGGGCAAGAGAGAAAGTGAGGGCAACCCCAGACATGCTTCTCACGGTCGCCCCAACATGTTGGTGCACCAGCCCAGAGCGCCAGGGTGGTGGGCAGGATGGCACGCACGATCCCATTCCCCCCTTGCGGCTGGGCCTTCCAGACAGTTTCACCGGTATTCAGTTTGCTGAGTTCACATGGCTTTGGGCCAACCACACGTGCTCTCCACCTCAGCGTCTGTCACTACCCGGACAAGTGGGGGCTTTGGCGTGGAACAGGCTCCGGGTTCCCAGGTTTGTTAACCCACGGAGTAAGTGTCCCACTTTCAACTGCAGCTTGCAGAAAACCTATTTTGTCTGAATATCCTTCGGCTCTGCAGACCTATGGCTGGGGATGTGCAAGACTTCAATGAGGCACACAGGGGAAGTCCTTTGTGATTTGCCAGAGATGCCACAGAAACCCCAGAGCACCAATGGCTCTCTCTCAGGGATGAGAAAGCAAGTCCCTTTTCTGTGGGTCTACATTGTTTGCAGTCTTTCATCTTTCTCTTCCTTTCCCCTCCCCACAAAGATAATCTTCCTCACCAAGTTGCACAGAAGGCTAGGCTCAGTTTTATGCTCAAACCTACCTACAAACTATACAACAATATCAGACTAATTGTGCATAAAATTTAAATTCTACTGCACTGGCACATAAAAATGCAAAATGCTTCAGTGGCGTGCCTTCTAATGCCGAGCCCAATCCAATAAGGGCCACCCCAAGACAGCTCCTACGATGCAATTATGTCTCACATCCTCCAACTGCTTTCTATCCCAGCATTACTTTTATTATGCAAATGTATAAATCTAATATCAGTCGAAGGCCATCGAGAAGAGGAAAACTCTACTCAAGCCTTCCTTTCCCCTGTTCTGGTTGAGTGGCGTTGGCCCAGGCAGAACAGCACATGGGCTGGCTAGTGGAAGTGAGTCTGGGTGGAGCGGAAGCGGGCCCAGGTGAGTGGAAGTGGGTCCAGGTGACTGGAAGTGGGCCCAGGTGAGTGGAAGTGATCTCAGGTGGAGCTGCAGGTGAGAGCACTGTAAGTGAGGGCATTGCAGGTCTGACTTTGGTGGGGACACAGTCCCAGAGGGACAGGGGGTAGTTCAGGAACCCCTGGGGGAGGGCTGTCTGTGAATCACGGAATGACTGGGACCTTAAGGTGCAGGAGAGCAGCTTGCAGGCTGCTTGTGTTCAGGGCACGAGTGCTCTGAGCCTCAGAGACTCCCTGTCCCAGCAGTTCCTTCTCAAGTGGACCAGCACCACCGACTCCCACACCCTGGGTTTTTCAGGAGTCTGGGGAGACACCGCCCTCCACACACACCACCACACCCCACCCCGCCCGCCTTCTTTCTGCTCTTTCTCATGATGGTGGTAAGATCCTGAGGCTCAGCCCAGCACAGAAGTAGGTTGACTTAGACTCGGGGACATTAAGTCCCAGTGCAGTCCTCTGTCCATTCCAGCAGGCTCCAGCCTCAAGGGGACTTAATGGGAATGTCTGGAAGACACAGCATGTGCACACGCACGCGTGCACACACGTGCACACACACACAGACACGAGCACACACACACGGGTGTTGGAGACTCAGTGTGAAGCAGAGAATGCCAAGTACCTTGTTAGCGACCGTAAACTGCATGTTGATGCTCTAACAGAAAATCTATTACAGTTATTTTCACCTTCCTGTGACCACTGGAAAGTTCCAGATTACAGAACTGGCTCCAGTTGAATTCCATCCATCCCATTGACTTTTTAGCCTCAGAAACTGCCAAATGGTTCTGCCCACTGTTTTCAGACATGCACTGCCCTGCCATTTACAGGTGGATGGACACAGAGAGGAGATTCTGGAAGGTGCTATATGAAGTGTGATTTTCCCTTTCATGGCGTGGGGCTGTTTAGCAGGAATTATATCTGTGCGGCATTACAGGGACTGCTAGAAGAGCAGAATTTGTGGCTAATTCGAAAGGAACTCCACTGCCACAGCTTACCGTGGTACAGCTAGGATGCATGGGAGACTGAATTTCCACTTTGCCGTGGTGTTACCCAGACAGGGTGACCTCTCAGTGTCCTGCTATTTGTTCTGAGGGCCACAGAGAATGTCAGTCAGGATAGTGTTGGAGTATTGGATATAACCAATTCCTGGAATTTGGAGAAATGTGAAGCCTTGGAGCGAGACTTTCTGGTACAGTCCATCTGTTAATAAATTTAAAATTGAGGGGGTACTACAGCAGGTAGGACACTTGGCCTTAATGTTATTGATTCAGATTCTATACCCTACACTGTCTATAGACTCCCCGAATCCTACTAGGAGTCATTCTTGAGTACAGCTGGGTAAGGCCCAAAAACTGAAAAAAAAATTAAACAAAACTAGGAAAATAAGAGTAAGGGCTGGAGTGATGTTACAGCAGGTAAGGCAGTGGCCTTGCACTTCATGGTCCCCTGAGCCAGGCCAGGACTGATCCCTGGGTGAAGAGCCAGGAGTAAGCCCTGAGCACCCCTAGGTGTTTCCGAACTTCCCCTGCACCTCCAGAAACAAAAGAAAAACATAGATTGTTTCAGTTAAAATACAGTGCATCTGAACCATATTTACCAACTCTTCCAGCAGCAGCAGCAGGCATGGGGCTCAGCCTGAGGTTGCTGCAGAGGCTGCTTCCACCTAAAGAAAACCTTCAACAACCACCCCCAGCACTCGGGATCACCTCTGGAGTGCCGCAGAGCCACGTGGTACCAGGGCTCCCACAAGAGATCAGGGCTCCCATGCACAGAACGCTACTTCTGGGCCTTGCATCACACTCCAACCCTAGACAACATCATAAAAGAAAACTCCTTTTTGGGGCCTGGAGTGATAGTCCAGTGGGCAAGGGTATTTACCTTGGATGCCAACAACCTAAAAGTTCAATTCCCAGCACCCCCTGTGGTCCCCTGAGCCCTACCAGGGGTCATCCCTTAATGCTGCCAGGTGTGGCCCCAAAATTACAAAACAAAATAAATTAAAAAAAATACGTCAAAACTCCCTTTTGGAGATAAGAAGTAAAAACTAAATATTTGCTATAGTTCTGCCATTTCAACAAAGCAAATGCTATGTTAAAGGTTCTATGATTCTACCACTTTTGAATCAGAGAGCTGTGTTCTACAATGACCAGTGACTGTTAACACACAGCTACAGTCTCTAACTATGTGTGAGAACCGCCTGACATCTCTAGAGTGACATAAGGGAACTGGGTGGGTTTTGACATATCAGCTCCCCCCCCCAATGGGGGGGCACAGCCAGGAGAGAACAGATGAAGGGAAGCCCACCATCCTTCTTGGCAGCTGTAGAGCGGGGAAAGTAGCCTGGGATAGTGTATGTGGGACTTGTTTATCCAGTGATTTGCTTCCTACCAGAGGGTCACTAGTACTTGACGATGAATGCCACACTTTAATTTTCCATTTCTTCTTCGAATTACAGGAAGAAAGTCTCCCCAGAAGAGGCATTTTGAAAGGTCTCATTACGGTCTTGAATCTTGTAGAAATTATACATTTTTTCCTTTTGACATCTTGTAATAAATAAAATCATTAATATTTTGACTTTAGACAAATTTCTCTTTTGCTCTCAGCAGCTAACAATTACAAAAGAGTGTTACATTAGTTACGGCAATTTAGTTTGGGGACATGAGCAGAAACACATCAAATCCATTAGTAGAGCCAACAGCTATATCCAATTCTAATAAAAAGCCTAAACACTATTTGTAAAATGGGACTTAGAGCTTCCCTGGAAAAAAGTGAATAGCCGAGACAATCTTTTGAGTAACAGAGGCAATAACCCCTGCTACACTCAAGCCAATGTGCTTGCTTCCAGCATACTGTGATGGGAAGTGTTAACTTGAACATTTTCTCTTGTGGCCAGATGGGTATCTCCTGCGAAGACACTCCCCCAGCCCTCTCCCGAATCATGACGTCTAGGGCCAGCCTCTGGCATTGTGCCCTGCTTTAGACGAGGGATGCGGCAGCAATACCAGATATTAGGAGGAGAATCTTAACAGACGTGCCCTGCTCCAATCCATCATGCACTGCAGCTTTGGGGAGAAGAGCTAATTCTGCTTCCCCAGGGAACGTTCTCCTGAGCCCTGGAGGCCTTGGGAAAGGAAGCTCCGTCCCATGGGGAACTGACCCTGAGACTGAGGTGGGGCCAGGCCTTCTACGTACATCACTTTTTAGGAGGACACTGGGTCTGGTCACTGGCTGTAGAACATTTGTGGAAAGGGCGACACCGTCCCCAAAAGTACCTCGTGTGACTCATTTCCACGTGAAACAACAGGAGCAGTCTGTGGGGGGTCTGCTAAACTGGCTTCTCATGGAAGAAGGATCTTCTGGAAATGGTAAACACCCAGAGGGGGAAGGTAAGAAAATGGGTGTGTGTTTGGAATGAGGGTGAAGACACAAACGGGGACACACTCTTGCTCTTCTGGGAAGCCATTGGGTTTCACTGTGGTTCTTGCTGGAGTTTTTTTTTTTTTAACTGGGAAAAATCCCTTACGATGGTGCTCATGTATTTACTTTTCTTTCGAGGGGGGTGGGTAGGATGCGCTGTGGTCACACCTACAATGCTGAGGGACTATCCCGGCCTCTCAGCTCAGGGAGACCATACGTGGTACTGAAAACTGAACAGGAGCCCGTGGCTTGCAAAGCCAGCATCCCTCATACATTCTCCAGCTCCTCGCTCATACATTTCTTCCGAAAATAACCCAACCCCAGAGGGGCAGCCCAGAGGTCCAGTGGGCCAGTCGGGAAGAAGCTCTTCTTTCCAGGGAGGGTTAATTCCCTGTTAATTCGGTCAGTAAGACAATCTGGCTGAAGTGTCAGCTCTGGCGGGACACAGCACACACCTGCTTTACAAATCCCAGCACATCCCCTGCAGTGCCCCTGGAGAGCTGCGCCTCCTCATTTAATCACACAGACCTCCATCAAGAGACGCTGGGGAGTAGTCTTACTAGTCCTCAGCCTACAGACCCTGTTTGATATCCAGTGTGAAGAGCCGGGTTGATTAGAGGACACGGAGAAATTGGAAGCTGATTAATGGCAGCGGCTTGAATTGTGGACGCGCATCTCATCAGATCTGCTCATTTCCGGTGCAGGGCCCCTGGGAGGCTGGTTGGCTTCTTCGGGAGGCAGGAGGCCGCGCCTACACAGGGCTCACCACAGCACCCCACTCTGGGCGCAGCACCAGGACACTGAGGGGAAGATTAAAAACCTCCCGCCTGTCGAGCAAACCCCATGAGGTCCTGATGGAGTGGAGTATGGGCCGAGCAGCCGAGCCCAGAACTGGATCTCCTGTGTTCTGATGAGGCTGGCCCATGACAGGAGGGTTCCAGAAAACATCTCTGCTGGGCTGGCTGGGGCCCCGGGCCAGGGGAGGGGATGTCCCCACTAGAGAAAGAGGAACTTGCTTTAGCCCTGCACGCCCGGGGTAGGGGGGTGTCCCCACTAGAGGAAGAGGAGCTTGCTTTAGCCCTGCACGCGCTGGCATTCGTCCTCCTGTACTCTGGACCTCAGCCATCCATGCTCCCCAACTCAACAACCCAAGAGCTCCTGGAATATGTTGGAAACCAACAGGGCCCCTGAGCTCCAGCTGCCCCCTCAAACCTGCAGCTGGAGCCCCTTCACATGGCCCCTGGAAGGAGCCTGAGCCTCCGACGTGGACCCCATGGGATCCCACCGAAAGAATGAAGAAGGTGGTATGAGTGGGCAGAAAAGCTAAGAGCATCATTTACTAACAGCGAGGCACGACATCTTCGTTCCCCCTGAATCCAAATAAAACCTGTGTCTTATTTTCTAAAGTGACCCAACCCCTCTCAGAGAGCCCGGCAAACTACCGAGAGTATCACGCCCTCACGGCAGAGCCTGGCAAGCTACCCGTGACATATTCAATATGCCAAGCACAGTAACAACAAAGTCTCCAATGGGCCCGCTCGAGCAAATCGATGAACAATGGGAGGTCAGTGACAGTGACAGTGACCCAACAAAGTTGAGTGGAAAGCAAACCCTGTGGGCTGCGACTAGGGACGGGATGTGGCACCTCAGTTTCCCATAATATAAACCACTTTTCTTTTCCAATGACCAGAGATGTGGTGCAGTTCCCCAGGGCACCCCCTCAGCCTGCCCCGGGCCACTGGGAACCTCCGAGGAGAGTGAGGAAGACCGTGTTCTGGGGGACAGAGAGGGGGATGGTGGCAGAGGCACCCCAGGGATGTGAGGGGGAAGAAAGGTCATGTCTCACTGCTTTGGCTGTGGTGGCTATGGTTCCCAATGTCCAGGACAATGGCCACAGCTCTGCAGTGGACACCATTTGTAAACCCAGTGGTCTGCTTTCTTGCTGTAACTGCACAGGAAGGGAACCCCGGAACTCTCCATTCACTTGTGCCCCATTCAGTCATGAAACGACACCCATGAGAGGTCTTCCACAGCGACTTTCGCTGACGAATGCCCTGTGCTGTGCCGGCTGGGGTGCTCTGGAATGCCTCGGGGCACGTCACCTTCCTGCCCTGGGCGTGGGAGTCTGGGAGTCTGCTCTCTGCGGCAGTTACACGACTGGCATGAGCCAGTTGCACCAAAGGGAAAGGACAGAGCTAAGCATCAGGACCGGTCAAGCTGTGTGGGGGCCAAGGAAGTCGGCGTGCCAATACTGATCCACTGCATTCCTTTCTTAGGCTATTGACTCTGCAGAGGGAGAATCAATTCATCCCCCACCCCCCACCCCCCACTCTACGCCTAAGAAACAGCTGTAATCATTTGGCTGTGGCTGTTCATCTTGCTTAGTCTGAGCCTATGTGGGTAAACACATCACGCTTCAACCGACTAGTTAGAGGATGGAATTCCAACTGACGGAGCTGAGGATGGGTCTGGGCAAGAAGAGCGTGGCAGAGTCAGTGGGGAAGCTTGCCTCTTCTGATCCGGGCTGGCCTGGTGCCTGCTCCCACCACGGTGATGTGTGCATGGAGCCACTCGGCCGATCCTGACCACGGGGACACTACATTAGCCCCTTTGGGGTGCACAGAAGGATAACATGCTGATTCTTGAGGCGGGGAAGGCAACAGAACTTTCTAACAGCCACAGATAACTAGCGGGCTTGTGCCAATGACAGAACTCCTTTGCGGTTCTTTGAGGCTTTGGAAGACGAAAGTGTGGCTACTTCACAGTGTGGAGACCCCGTGCCAGGGCTTCCTGCTAGCCAGGGATCAGGCACTACAGCTGGGAGAGAGGTGTGGGTGGTGGGGGACTGGAGTGACAGGCACCCCAATATAGTCATGCTGAGTAGGGGGTCTTCCCAGCACTGGGGCTGCAAAGGAGATCTGGGCAGAGGGGAGGAGGGTGGGAGGGAACGTTAGGTAAGTTAAAGATCATCTCTGCAGGGATAGAGAGCCTTCACTTGCCCGGCTAGTTGTTCTGGAAAAAAAGAAAGTTAATCTGCAATGTCTTTTTAGGCAGTTTGCAAAGGGCCCAGCTGTGGTCATCTCATTATAATAAAACTCACACATGCGAAGGTGGTTCTGTGCCATCCGTCATCCTTAGGGGGAGTGTGTTGGATGCCGTTTCTCAGCAGGTTTCAGAGTTTCTCTTGTCATCAGTAGTGAAACCCGTTGCCATCCGTTATGCCGATGGCCTGCACCCAGCACTCGGCGGACGCGGCAGGGGGAGGGACGTAAGGAATAAGATACCATACTCGAACACAAAGCAAGGGACTGAGCACCTAGAACTGACAGTCCCTTTTCGAAAGACAACCAAGAGACACGGTGAGTGCATTTGCCAATCTCTCTTCCAAACGGCCAGGGGAAACCAGGACAGAGACAACAGCACCAAGGCGCAGCATCTGCGTCCGGGAGAGCTGGGCCATCCATGCTGAGCTGCTATGTGACTGCCACCACACTGGTACTGGCTTCCAGGGAGAGGAAGGGGAAGGAGCCATCCTGGGGAGGGGAGGTGGGGAAGGAGTCCCGGAGTAGCAACCAGAAACCCCACCCACATCCCCCAAGCATGCACCCGGCTAAAGCTGTATTAAAGCTTCCATCAGTGGGAAATTCTATGATAAACTGTGTTGGCTATCATGAGGAAGGCATGTAGTATTTAACCTCTGGAAAGGACGGGCATGCCAGGGATCAAGCCGGACTTCGAAACAGCCCACAGGCAGATGGGAAGACAAGCGAAGAACAGCCGGACAATCTGCTTCCTACGAGGTTCCAAGTGATGTGCAGTGAATCCACCACATTGCTGCCGGAGTGCCAAAGGAAATGCGGCACACAGAAAACAGACCAGGAGAAGGGGGGGGGGGGGAAGAAAGACAGCCTCGGGTTTAAAGCAATGGAACCGCATGAACACAGTGGGGAAGGGTCCCTGGGAAGTGATGAACAGGTTCCAGTCCAAGGAGACATGGGAACGCTTCTTGAAACATTGCTTTGCTATGTGTGTTTATAGGCAAATTCTCCTGCGTTTGTGTGTTATTTCCTCTCGGCCAGTGGCTCAGTCTGAGTGCATGTGTGTGCAGGCATGCAGGCACATATACACACACGTACATACATGCACACTTCAGGAATTATTCCTCAGGGCTTTTCATCCATTGGGCATTTGCAAGAGCTGAAGGAAGAGGAATGCCCAGTGTCTGTGCCCATAACACACCTGCCAACCAACCTCATCTACTCTCTCTCATTTAGGATTGGAGGGAGTATCTGGGAAGGAAAACTAAGGGAGAGGGGCGGCAGGCAGCTGCCTCTAGTTAGAATTCGGCTTCCCCCAGTGGGTGTACGGAAGCAGTCTTTCCACAGGGACAGCTGTGATATTCAAAAGGCGTTAAAATAACCCCCGCCGAGAGCCTGCGTGTGAAGGTCAGGGAGCGCTTTGGTGCCAATTAAGAAGCACATCCCAGAGACAAGCGTGAGCCATGATGCCACATGGCAGAGCCCGCGCCGATGTCCCCGAGTTCTCTCCCTGCTTGGCGCCACGCACAGTGCTCATTAGCATAGATGCAGCCTACAGTGACGAGAGCTGTGGTGAAAGTGTCGGCCCTAATTGCTTGGGTGGTTCTCTCCTCTGGGGGTTCAGGAAAGCACCTCAGAGCCCTGCAGGCGGGCACGGGCCCTGGGATGGCAGGTGGTCTCAGAGCTTCTGTGGGACCGAGACTTTCCCTCTCGTGGCCATTGGAGCTGGCCTGAGAAGCCTGGAGCCTTTAGTCTCGACTCTTCTGGAAAGGACAGGATGAAGACTTCTCTCTAGAAGCCGGGATCTGGTCAACACGGCCTCCTGCGTGAGGACCCCTCAGGTGGGAGTGGAACTCACTTCCATTTTCGGGAACTATAAGTCATTTCCTTGGCCGTGGGGGTCAGTAGGGCGTCAACATAATTAGATTCTGAGGGTTCCGCTGTGTTCTCGTCACCGGATAATGTTGTGTGCTGGTGTGGGGGAGGGTGCAGAAGAGAGGAGAGTGCAGGGCGTGTAGAGCTTCCCCCACCCGGGCGTCTAAGGAGGGGGCCTTCTGCAGGCACCCACTGAAGGTACATCTGTGAGTAACAAACAACGACCTGCTCTGCCTCCTGGAGGTTCTGTCTTTCCCTCCGAGCCCCGGCACCCCATTTTGGGGAAAGTTGAATTTGGGGCACTCTGGGGTGGGGGTCATGTCTCAGAACCGGGTCAGTCCGGGCTCTTTCTCTGCGCCGTGCTGGGGCCAGGGTGCAGCAGCGGCTCTGAAAGTCCCCGTGCAGGTCGCAGCTGAACTCCACGTGACCCCTGCGTGGTGGGTGCGGGGCAAAGTGTGGAATCTGTGCCCGGAGGCTCCTCACACAGCAGTAGAGCCCCTGGGCTCCCCGGCACACCCTCCTCTGATCAGACACCCCCGCTGGGGGGTCCCCAGGAGGGACAGTGAGCAGCGGGGAAGGGGGCAGGAGGCAGCCCCTCCTGTTTCTTGCGGTCTTTTTGAGTCTTGGCCTGGGCACTGCAGCGGCTGCCAAGTTGCCTTTCTCTGCCTTCCACATAGACTGGGCCAATGCGTGCGTGCGTGTGTGCGTGTGTGTGTGTGTGTGTGTGTGTGTGTGTGTGTGTGTGTGTGGGGTCCCATCCACAGGAGGCCCTGGAGGGAGGGGCCCCTGTGCTGCCTCACTGACTGCCCGCCGGGCCCCGTGCCCAGGAACTGGGCTCTGTGCTCACACAGGGCAGCACTGGATCTCCAGACACTGGGTTCAGGGAGCCTCGTTGAGCCAGGATTGGGTCTTGGACTTGCAATTTGCTGCTGGGAATACAGGGAGCAAATATTTCCTGGAGAACGTGTTAGAATTAAAGGACAGCCACTCTCGGCGTGACCCAAAGTGCAGCCATTTTAGTTGTTAGAGCTGTTTTGCGAGTCTGTATGATCGCATAACTGACAGCTGAACTGGGCATGAGCCCAAGACCACGTCTTGGGAAAGGGAACAGAATGAACAAAATTTACAATGCTTGCTGATAGCGCCAGCCAATCAGTAAAAAGAAGGAATTCAGTGGCTGGCCAGGCATAAAGAGACTGGAGCAAAGGGCCACCCATGGGTGACGCTGACCAATCGGCTTATAGGTGAGTTAGGGAGACGAACAATGTGGTTTTAGGGTACTTAAATCCTTCCCTGAAGCTGGTGAGGTTGTACCCGACCATTTCTCTATGGGGTATGGCCCTGGCCGGTCAGTCTGTAACACAAACACACAAACACACACAAACTCTCTCTCTCTCTCTCTCTCTCTCTCTCTCTCTCTCTCTCTCTCTCTCTCTCTCCCTCTCTCTCTCTCTCTCAC
>JAOXYA010068083.1:0-23966 GCA_028565675.1 Sorex palustris | reverse complement strand
GACATACACCCGCACGGACACACACCTGGACACACACCCGTATGGACACACACCCACACGGACACAGCCCACACACACACACACACACACATCAGTTGACATACTATGTCCCAACCTTTTCTTCTAACCTTCCATTGTAAAAGTTGCTAAAAACAAAAATGGCATTACTAGCATTACAGCTTCTATTTTGTTTTGTTTTGGAGGGGTGAGAGGGTAGGGTGGGAGAACACACCCAGCAATGTTAGGACTTACTCATGATTGTTTAGGGGACACTCCTGGTGGTGCTTGGAAGGATAATATGTAAATTGCCAGAAATTGAACCAGGGTCTGCTCTGTGCAAGGAAAGCACATTAACTGTACCAAATCTCTGGCCCTAGTCCTCCTGTGGGGGGTGTTGATTTGGTTTGGTTTGGGGTCTCACAGGATTAAGCCAGGAGTAAATTCTGAGCACATACTGTGCTCAGGGATCACTCCTGGTGGGGCTGGGGGGCCATATGGTTTGTCTTTTTTAAAAAAAACACCACACTCACTCTGTTGTTGGAAAAGAATTTAGCACTTACCAGTATACAGTAATTCTTCCAAAAGTTTAAAGCTCATTAAGAAAAGAGACCCTTGCGCTTGGAGGGGGAAAAAAAGACCAAAGAAGGATATGGTTAGCCTAAATATAGTTAGTAAACAAAGATGTTACATGGAGACATTTTTTCATGAAAGCATTCTGGTGCAAAAGATGGTTTAATTACCTCTTATCACCAAAAATTGTAATGGGAACACTGTAGGGGAGCAAGGGGCAGGCTAGGGTTGGGGTAGGGCACTCTGCTAGAGGGTGTGCTCATGGAACATTGTATGCATGAAACCCTGTCATTAACTATATTGTAAATCACAGTGCCTAAAATTTAAATAAAACAATGAAATTCTGAAACTTGTAACAGTTTACTTGAATGAAATGTGAAGCTATTTTGCTGAAATAGGCTAACATAAAGATCATATAGAGTGTGATTCCACTTAACTCAGCTACCTGGAGCAGCCAGATTCAGGAAAGTCAAACTGTAGTTACTGGGAACTGGGAAGAGGGGTAACGAGAGACTTACTGCCTAATGGGTAATTTCAGTATGGTATGAAAAACATCCTGGAAATGAATAGTCCTTGTAATTGTGCAAAGATGTGAATGCACTCATTAATAAATTGGGGGGGGGCATATGGGCCATATCTGGCTGTGCTCAGGACTTTCTTCTAATTCTGTGCTCAGGGATAACTCCTAATACTGCTTTATGGCTCTGCATCATAGGCAGAGCCAGGGATCAATCCCAGGTTGTTTGGTTGCATGCACGAGAATTGTACGTATTCTCAATTACAGTCAAAGAGGATTTGTAGTGCCTTGTCCACTACACTTTTTTTCTGGCCCTAAGTGGTTCTTTTTATGTGTATTTTTCTATTAAAAAATGAAAAATAAATTTAACCCCTAGTCATTGCATAAGGGAAAATTATGTTAATGAATATGCTTATAATTTGTTAAGCAAAAGTTTGAAGGGCTATTTACTGTCCCTTGTTTAGGAAGGCCACCTAGCTGGGAATGTTGGGAGAAAGGAAGTGGTAGTTGCTCCTTTGAGTCATCTTTTGGCCAAGGCCAACCTTTGGGACAGGGGCAGGAGGGCACACCTTGCAGGGCTCAGTTCACTTCTGATTCTGTGCTCAGGAATCATTTTAGGTGGGCTAAGAGTACCATATGGGGTGCCAGGGATCCAATCCAGATTGGCTGTATGCAAGACAAATGCATTACCCTTTGTACTATTGCTCTGCCCCACCCTCCATCCCCCCACCCCTCTTTTCTTCTATTCTTTTTTCTTAAATCTTTCAGGACTGTGTTTGCTATGACCATAATCGTATGGCAGCTTTCAGTTACTCCCAATCTTTTTTTCTTTTGGGGGGAAAAAGGCCTAGACAACACAGACAAAACTTTATTTATTTTTATTTTTTGGTAAAACAAATACAGCAGTGACAAATTTAATTTTTTCTTCAAGCACATAAAAATAGCAAGTTTGTGAAATGATAAATCTGTTAATACTTGATTGTGGTAATAATTTCATAATATGTATATTTGTGTGCATGTATATGTATACATGGTACTGTATCTTTTAGAAATCACATTGAAAAACTTACATATATAAAATTCTTATTTGTCAATTATATCTAAATAAAACTGGGTGAAATTTAAAAAAAAACAGAGACAGAGGGGCTTCTCATGATAATAACATGATCGCCATATCAGGAAGAGGAAATGTGTAAATGTCACCCTCAGAATCCCACAATGCATGAAGCAAAAAGGCTCAGAATTGAAAGGAGAAAAAGAGGCTTCAATAAAAAAAATTGATAAATAAATAAAGTGGGGGATGAAAAACTATTAGACTTTTAGAAGAAAACATAGGGGAGCTGGAAAGTGAGTACAGGAAGTCAGGCTCTTGCTTTGCAGGTGGTTACTTGGCCATGATTCTAATTCAATCCCCAGGATCACATGTGGAGACCTGAGCACCACCAGGAGTGACCCTTGAAAACAGAACCAGGAATAAGTTCTGGGTACAGCTGGATATGTCCCTCCATCAAACAAACGAACAAATAATAAAACATAGAAGTCATCTTAATGAAGTTGGGCTAGGGAAATCGTAAATGCGATTTGTGTAAAGGAAAGGGGTACGGAGAGGATTTATTCAGGATGTGGAGGTGACAGAACAAATCACAGAGAATTTTTCTTATGCCTTAGGCCAGTCAAGGGCCTTGGCTGACTGAATTTGAGAATCACTGTGGACCCTGCATCTTGGTACCCCCTGCTTCCTTCCCTTCTTTGCCTGTGCACCATTGTACTTTTAGGAGACAAGAGGAAAATCACTCCCTTCTTCATTTTACAGGGCACAAGATCTCAGTTTCAGGAGCTAAACTTAAGAAATGGCACCTGAGAACCTCTCCTGGACCCGGCTTCAATGGCCAAGTCCTAGACATCAAGATTAAGATGGGATAAGATGAAAAAGACTCTCATGAATAAGCTGCCCTGTGTCTCCTTTAGGAAAGCAGAAGTTATTTGCCTTTGATAGTTTTTACCAGAAGGTGGACTGTAGAATTTAAAGAAACCTTTCTTGGAAGGTGACAGTGATGATGGGATTAGTGTTGGAATATTGAATGCCTCTAACAAATCATCATGAACAACTTTGTGAACCACAGTGTTTAAATAAATTGTGTGTATGTTGGGGGGGGGTGAAGGTGGAAGGTACCAATGCTTCCCTCTTACCAGATGATAGAACAAATCCTAAAATCTATCGGGATGCAGAAGTCTTTAACGTCATCTTCCTCATGCAGTCATGACATTTACAGAAGATTCACATCTTTTAGGCAGAGCATACGTGTTTATCAGAAGCACATGCAAAAAAGTATTCAAAGTAGATCATATGCTGCTCCATATAACAAGCCTAAAATAAATCTTAACGATGTGAATGATCAGAATCATGTTATCTCACTATGATACTTCTGCAACTGAAAAAACATCTGTAAGAGAGACAGCTGCAATTAAAATAATACAGAGTTATTGTACAGAGTAAGAGAAATCTGTTGTTAGAATAATCCAGAGTTATTGTACGCCCTATAGTTCCACAGGACCTCACAGGGCAAACACAGAAATAAAATTCAGCCTATCAAAACTCGGGGCAGTCATCTAAAGCAACAGCTAAAGGAATTGTTTAAGATGTACATACCTCTGTCAGAAGGAAGGTACAAGATACTTGGCTAAGGATTCGTCTTCTTAACAAATGATGCTGAGATAGCCACACCCACCTCCCACAGATGCCACTATGCCATCTCACCCGCCGGGCCTGATCTTCAGATTCACCAATTAAATCTCTGAGAAGATGCAAGTCAAGCTGCTGAATTTCATGGACACGTGGGTCTCCCAGTTGAAAACTCTGAGGCCCCATAGGGAGGTGGGTGGATGAGTCCCTGCCCTGCCAAAGCCCCAGCAGCTGCATCCACAACCCATGGCTTCCACTATGCCAGTAGTCTAATTCCTTGGCTTCACTGCAGAATCTCTGCAGACTCATCCAGTCCTACAGATCTTGGACTGCGGGGCAACATATGCAGTCACACCACACTTCCAAATCCCAATCACTGAAACTCCAGTAAGAGCACACCCAACCAGATCAGAAAGAAACATAGAAACCAACTACATTCAAACAAACACAGTAACACAGATGGCTCAACCAGCTATGAAAAGCTTAGTAAATCCTCAAAGACTTAACAACCCCGAGGTGAGATATGACAATTTGACAATTTTCACAAATTTTCTTTTACTGATGTATTTTTGATATTTTTTTCAGCCATTTGGTTGCAACGAGAAATATAAAATAAATTACTACATTCCTGCTAAGGGAACAGGCTGGGGGGTGGTTGGGAAATTGGGGACAATGGTGGAGGGAAGATCACTCAGGTGATGGGTTTGGGGCTGAAACATCAAGAAAACCATAGCAATTGTATTGTGAGCAATTTTGTAAGCCATGGTATTTAAATAAAGTAAAAAGAGGAAAGTCTTTTCAAAATAAAAATAAACATATAATGTTTATTTTTATTTTGTTTCTTCAGTAAAAGAAAATGTTTAAAAATACCAAAACAAATAATGCTAAGAACATTGAATGCCACTACTCAAAACTAAAATCAAATCAGTTATATTTTTACCTCTCTATAGATACCAAGTTCAATTCAAGAACTGTCCATTGAAAGTTAAGTATAAAAATTAAAGCATTTTCAAAGAGGAAAAATCCTCATGGCCTTCATTTCAGCAATCTTCTTAGACCTGATATCAAAAGCATGAATCATATGGGGAAAAAAAGATAAACTGAATTTTATTAAAATTTAAAATATTAGGGGTCAGAGTAATAGTACAGTGGGTAGGGATTTTGCCTTGCATATGATTTAACCCGGGTTCAGTCCCTGGCACCCCATAGGGTCTCCTAAACCTGCAAGAGTCATCTCTGAGTACAGAACAAGGAGTAAACCCTGAGCACCAAAGGATGTGGCCCAAACCCACCCCAAATGAAAACCTTACTGGTTCAAAACATAATTAAGAAAATACAACACCAAACCACAAACTAAAAGAAAGTACTTACATTCAGATAAAAAAAAAAGCATGTATCTGGAAAGTCATTTATGACCTGAATAGAGAAATAACTCGTGATCCAATAATACAAGAGAAGTTAATAATTGGAAAGAGAGGAACTGAAGAGATATTTCAGAGGGCTGGAACATTTTACCCCACGACTGAGACGCTGGGTTTAATCCCCAACATCATCTGGTCCCAAGATCTTGAACCCCTGAGCACTAAGCACTGCTCAGGGGAGAAACTCTCCCCTAATTAAAAAAAAAAACTTTGCTGGTGAGGTGCCTTGTAGAAGAGCTCATAGCTTGCCTGTCTTAGGCCCTGGGTTCAATCTTCAGCACCATAGAAAAGATTCTAGTAGACATGTCACCAAAACCAGGAAGATAGCTCACAGGGCTACAGGGTGTGGAGGTCAATCCCATGCACTGCATCGCCTGCCTTGAGCATGGCTGAACTGGCCTTGGTGGTCCTCAGCTCCACAGCACCCAAACAGCATCACCTCTCTGGGACTGAGCATTGACTGGCTGGCTGACAGGTGCCTGGACCCCTGGACACTGTTCAGGAGAAACCCCCCACTCCCAAAAAGAAAAGTCATGTGTAGCTTATAGATACACTGAAATGTGCTTAGCAGTATCAGCCATTAGGGTCGTCCTGAAACTGAGAAAACGCTCTGCATCCACAAAAATGGCTGTCAGAGTGGTGCAGAGCTGACACTTCTCCTCTTCAAAGTCCCTTTCCAGCCTCTGTGATGAGTGTCTGTCACCCCCACCACCCTATCCTCCACTGCTCTGTTATCAGAGTCTCTCCAGTGCGCATATGCCCCTTTGTGGGCACCATCTATGCCCACCCATGATGACCTCCCTGGTGGGCATGCAATTGGGAGTTCAAATGTTCCAGAAACCAACAAACAAGCACTCAGGGTCCTTCCAGGGACCCGCGCCCCTTATCCACACACCCTCCTTCCAGGGGGCTCTTTCCACTGGCTCAGCTCATCCACTAGGGCATTTCTGCTTTGCTTGCGGGTTCAGGGTCAAATAGAGGAAGGAAGCGAGGTGGGGGGCAGTACTGTTCCTCTGTCTGCATGAACCACTCACGTGCTTGGCCAGCTTACGTGGCCCCTATGCTGAGTGCCTGTATGCTGGCACTGTGTGTCCATGCCCCTCTGCTCTCCTCTGAGCCCTCACTACAGCCACTCATGGTAGGGAGACTCATGACTGTCTCAGTTGCAGCTGTGTGAATCCAGGCCCAGAGAGGGCCAGCAAATTGTACACAGCCACACAATGGGCTGAGGGCAGAACTGGGATTACCCCATGGACCTGATGCCATGCTGAGCCCCTAACCCAGAGCTTCGGTGATCTGGTCCTGGCATCTTGACGAAAGTGCTGAACCAGAAGAGCATGTTTTCATGGATCAAGACATCTCTAAACATCTGCTGTGGGCCAGGAAATAGCTCAGGACTTCTGTGTTGCATACACAGAACCCACGCACCATCCCTGGCACTTCCTGGCCCCCTGCACACTATTAGGCATAGTCCCAAAGGCCCCCAGCCTTTGGCTAAAACTGAGAGTCCCCTCCCTGGGGCCCAATCAGCCAGGTGGTCAATTATTCCCCTGCAGTTGTCCCCGGGCCCACCCGAGCACTCAGTCCCTCAAATAAATAAATAAAATAGAAAATCTTCCATTTTTTTGTCCTGTTGTGATGTCACACATGGATGTCCTTAGGGCTTACTTCTGGCTTTGTGCTAGGTATCACTCTTGGCATCAAAGGGGGACCACCTGGGGGACCATTACTGGTGCTGGGATTGAGACTGGGTCAGCTTCATGCATAGCAAGACCCACTATACAAATAGAAAATCTTTAAATGCCTCCTCTCGTCTTTAATGCTTCATCCTTAACTTGTCTGTTCTACATTCTCTATCCTGGAGAGATGTGAGTTTTTATTTCAACGAACCAAGATGCATTGCAATCGAGCAAGTTGGGTTGGGTGAGTTGGCCAGGAGGGGCCATGGGTGCCAGAGGTGGGTTGCCCACCGGTCTGGAGCAGGGAAGCTCCTTTAGAGAGCAGAGCTGTACTTTGGGGGGAGGCAGGAGGCTTGGCGGGGCTGAGGATAAGCAGACCTGGCTTGAATGGGTGCCTGCCTTAGCTCACAGCTGGGAAATGAGCTAGAAGGAACCGTCTTTGTTTTCCAGCGTCTGATACAGATTCATAACAGTGCTGGGACCCAGCACCCACAACTTGCAGGGCATCGCCCTGGAAGCTGTGTGTACACGTTCCTGCCCAGCAGCCAGTGACGCAGGAGCTGGGAGGTTTGGAGGAGCGCCCAGCCCAGAAGCTCCTGGCGGCGTTTCAGGATGGGGCAGTTGAATTTCCGGGCACTGCCCGTTGTAGCCCCTGGGCCTCTGCACAGCGCCTCTCCCTGAGTCCTGTGTAATGACACCCATGCCATATCCTCAGAAGAGCCAGTGTGGGTATCCTGGCACTCACGTAGCCCACGTTTCTGGGAGACAAGGTGCGGGTGGAGACTCTAGTTGGGAAGACTGTGCTCAGGGACTTTCCAAGGTTGTGCCCCGGGGAGGGTTTGCCTCCCTACCTACCACTTCCCTTTCCTTCCTAGATACTGAGTAGAAGTGTAAGTTGATGGGACTTTCCTCTGCCCTTGGAAAGTCACCCTCGCCCTCAGTGATTAACATGGGACAAATGAGCTCCTTGTGGCACCCTGGCCCCAGCACATCTGCGTCTCATGTGCCTCCACCGTATGACCCGTGAACAATGCTATAAATATCCTAATGGGTCTTGGCACTAAGAAACTAGGTCCTTACTTCTGGCATAGGACAATAATGATGGATTTATGTGATGACTAAACAACAGATAATGGTATAATTTTTGGCAAGAGTATCATAACCAGGATTCAAAGAACAGCTGTATAGCACCAAATTTCTCTAAACGACTGGCATTGTGTTAGAATGAATCTAGAGTGTTATATGCACAGAGTTTGTCACAACCCCTGTATCAGCCAGTCAGGAAATAATTCTGAAAGCGTAGAAAAGAATGACAGGGAAACTAAATTGACACATGAGAAAAATATTCTTCTAATGCAAAGGATCCACATGGTAGAGAAACTCAGAAACACAAAAAAAAAGACACATGGAAAACAAATAGCAAAATGGTAGACATAAATTATACCTTTCATGTAAATAGATTAAACTCTAATTAAAAGGATAGATGGATGGGACTGGAGAGATAGTAGAGTGGGGAGGGCACTTGCCTTGCATGTAGCTGACTCAGATTTGATCCCCAGCATCACATATACTCCCCCAAGCCCCACCGGGAGTGTTCCCTGAGCACAGAATCAGGAATGAGCCTGAGCACTGCTGGATGTGGCCACAAATCAGAAAGAAAGAAATAAAGACAGGAAGGAAGGAAGGAAGGAAGGAAGGAAGGAAGGAAGGGAGGGAGGGAGGAAGAAAGATAGAAAGGAAGGAAGAAATAAGGAAAGAAAGAAAGAAAAAAGAAGGAAAGAAAGAAAGAAAGAAGAAAGAGAGGAAAAAAGGAAGGAAGGAAGGAAGGAAGGAAGGAAGGAAGGAAGGAAGGAAGGAAGGAAGAAAGAAAGAAAGAAATTGGTAGCATAAATTTAAAAGTACACAATCCAATTACCTACTGCCTATACAGCAAACAGCAGCAATGTTAATAAGTTCCACCTCACTAGTCAATACAGCTTCCCTGGCCCTGAGGAACCACTGAGCCACTGAAGTGGATGGTGAGACTGGAGCTCCTTTCCCTTAAGGCCTACATTCACCCCACAGGGACCCAGCGGCACCCCAAGTCAGAGCCTTCTGACCTCCAGCTCAGAGCTCCTCTTCTCCCAAAGCTCAGGGACCCCTGAGAAGACAAGGCCTGTGTGCCCCCCCCTTTTTTTTATCAGATCCCAGGGACCACCAAGACACAGCCGTGTTGCAAGATGTTCCCACCAGTTCCAGGCTCCCCAACCCCCCCCCATGACATCCCCAGATGCTTCTGTTCCCCTCTCTAGGTTCTCTCGCCTGCCTGCTTGTCTTCACTTCTGTCCCACTTCTGGGCCCTGTAGACCAATCGGGCTGCATCTTTCTCTTTTCCCCTGGACATTGGAACTTTTGATTTCACCTAACCTACTGTGATTGTGGGGCCTCAGGGCAGCAACATCAAGGTACTCTAAACCAGAACCACCCCACTAATCAATACAGCTTCCCTGGCCCTGAAGAACCACGGACCTTCAGCACCCCCCAACAAGACACCCGAAGACATATGCACAATGGGGTGAGTGCTCCCCATAATGCCCCATGCTCTCTGCCCACAGCGTAGCTCACTACATGGTTGCCGAAGTGGGTCACTGGCCTGAGCATCAGAGTCAAGCTGAAGATGGTCACGGAACAAAAATGTATCCAGATCCACCCAGCTCACTAGCCCTGAGGAGTCCCCAGTGGTCTTTGGGATCCAGTTTTGCTAAGGGGCCATCATTTCAGTATTGCTCCAGAAGGGATAGCTGCCCCCACCCCCGCAACTTCTCACAAAGTACTCCATTCCCCAGCTGGGTCCCAGAATCTGTGATGGCTTTGTTAGCTTCCCACAGAGGTGAAAGCAATCCAAGAGGCTGACTGCGTTGGAAGTACCAGCCCAAGATATAGTATAGCGGGAAGAGTGTTTGTTTGCTTTGTACCCAGTTGATCCGGGTTCAGTCCTTTGCACCCCATATGGTTCCCTGGGCACTGGCAAGAGCAATTCCTGAATACAGAACCAGAAGTAAGCCCTGAGCATCACTGGGCACAGCGCGCGCGCACACACACACACACACACACACACACACACACACACACACACACACGGAAGCACCAGACTAGTCCTGAAGGGCCCCTCTCCATCCGGTATAGGTTTGGAGGCATCCGGAGGGTGGTGGCCCAGCAGGGTCCTCACACTAGTGAATTTCTTCAATGACCTACTTCCTGGGGAGGAAAAACTCAGGTTCTGCAGGACAGAGTGCTCTCCCAGATGTCAAAGACTGGACACGCTGCAGAGTTGTGTTGAACTATTTGACCTCAGGGAGCCTCACTCACACCCCTCCCTCTAGCCCTTGACAACCCCGTCCTCTGCCCTGATCAAATACTTAAAACTAAAGACAATAAATGAAAGCTTCTTTCCTGGGTTGGAGTTAGGAAAAGGCAGGGATATTAGAAAGAAAAGCTATTGAAAACAAAATAACATATGAGGACAGGAAACATGCTTGTATCAGTTCTTTCACTGTGACCTGTGTCTCAGGAAATGGACAAGATGAACGCACCTGGGTCAAAGAGAGAAAAGGGGGCTGCAGACATCCGGCGTGATCTTTCTCACTTTCTCTAAATATAAAGTTATCCCAGAATTTGTTTTTACGTCTATTTATTGGTGTATATGGTGGTAGTGGGGGGGGGAGGGGGAATTGGGCCACACCCAGGGGTTCTCAGGGCTTAATCCTGGCTCTGTGCTCAGGGATCACTCCTGATGGGCTTAGGGAAACATATATGGTGCTTGGGATTGAAGCAGGGTTCACAGTGTACAGGCAAGCACCATACCCACTGTACAATCTCTCCAGCTCCAGAATTTTTTAAGAGAAGAAATGCCGATTGTCAGAAGCAAGAAGAGGGAATATACCCTACAGTGATCTGACACAGGGGTTGGGGTGAAAATGCCCATGAGCACACAGATGACCATCACAGAGAGGTCCCCTGGGCTAGGCCCTCATCTCTGTACTGTACCCCCATTCTCTTTCCTGAGAAAAATCAGGAGAAAATCAGCGTGTGGCCCCACAGGCCCTGTCAGACATTCTCTGCCAGCTAATGCCCCTTTTCTTTAGAATGAAACACGACTTTCAGCACAGGAGCTGAAGCAGGTAAGAGTCTTCAAATCCCCTCTCCCCCCCCCCCACTCTATCAGGAATCGAACTCAGTGCCTCACATACACAAAACAAGTGCCGGACCCCAAAGCCCCATTTCTGGCCCTATAGCCTCAAATTTCGTGAAGCCATTGGTTTGCTGTGTATTTTAAGAGTTTATGTTCACGGAAATAAAGCTCTCAGAAGAGAGCAACACAGACTTCCTAATCCCATGCCAGGCTGTCTCCACTCGGAGAGGGTCAAGTTGAGTTTCCCTACCTGCCCCAGCAGTACCCCGGCAGCCAAAAACCTCCAGAACCCAACTACACAGCCATGCTCAAGGCCTCTCTCTACACACTTTGACAGGCCTCACCTATGGGGAAACCTTCAGAAAAACCCAGGTATGTGGGACCAGTGACTGAGATCTCCAAGTTCACTTGGAACAGGACTGAACCTCCACCACCCAGTCCCCAGTTTTCCAGCAGCTTGGCAGACACACCCACAAACTTCCTCGGGAGCCATATAATCTCATCAATGGCCAAGATCCAGAAACTATGAAATAAAGCTCCCAGAAGAGAGCAACACAGACATCTTGGAGCATGTGGCCACAAATGCCTCTGTGCGACCTCTTATACTCTAGCCCGCTGATGTACCAAATGTAGCACACATTTGTTTGGGTTTAACAAACATGCTTGTAATCTATTGTACAAGGGTTTAAATGAATCCAGGATGAAGCACAACAATCTTCACACACTTTCCTCTTATGGTGGTGAAATGGTGCATGGTGGTGGGATTGGTGTACGAATATTAACTGTAACGAACTATTGTGAACAACTTTATAAAAATAAAATAAAATTAAAAAAAGAAGAGGTACTCCCGGCCCCATACCGAGCCAATTTCACTGGCGCGCCCCAGATGGAGCAGGAGTGCTCTTCCCACCTACTCTAGATAGAATTCCGGTGACCAAGAGCTTCCACAAGTAAGGCCCAGGAATGCAGGTTCCAAGACTGAATCTTCGTGGTGGCGGGATGTCCCTCCCTGAGTCCCCACCCACCCAGCAGACTGGCTGTCACACCCACAATTTGTCTCCAGGAACCTTCTTAATGCATCAACAACCCTGGCCCAGAGACACAGCAGCAAGTCCCCTAAGACACCACAGCACCGGAGGTCTCTCTGGGCCCCATGCTGAGCCAATTTCACCAGGGCACCCCAGATGGTGCAGGTGCAGACTCCCCGCCTACTCCAAATGGAATCCCGGTGACCAAGAGCTTCCACAAGCAAGGCCCAAGTATGCGGGTTCCAGGACTAAATCTCCAGGCCACATGGCAGCAGAGGTCCTGGGCTGTTCCTCCCTGGGTCCCCGCCCACCCAATAAACTGGTTGTCATGCCCACAACTTGCCTCTGGGTTCCATCTTAGAGCACTAACAGCCCTGACCCAGAGACTCCCAACTGAATCCCAAAATGGATTAGTGCCATACAGAGATGTCTCTGGAACCCAACCATTTACGATCTAGAAATTTACATTTACAATCACAGCCTTGCGAGCTCTCATGATATTCAAAATGGGCAATGGAAAATAAATTATCTAGCATCTGCTCCTGGCAGGTAGGCTTGAATGGTGGTGGGAAATTTCAAGCAAAAAATAATGCCCCAAATTAGAGAGAATTGTTTGTCATAGAGGCAGGGTGAGGACTGGGAGGTGGGTGGTGGAAAACGTACAATGGTGGAGGGATGGGTGTTTCATCTTTATATGGATGAATCTCAAATATGAAAGCTTTGTAACTGTCTCACGGTGATACAATTAAAAAAATAATGTGGAGTTCAGCTTAATCAATGGCTGAACAAATAGCAGTACTCCTACATTATTAAAAAAAAGAAGAGTTAATGTTAATCTCTGATCAATTTCCTTTTCTTTTCCTGGATAGCTTTCATATCAATATTTCTACTCTAAAGCAAATACTTCCCCTTACACCCCAACTGATGGACAGCTTCATCTTGAGTAAAAGTGCAAAAGAAGTGACAATTCAGCCACCCTCATATATATGATTAAGCAGAAGTTGGAAGTGGGGCATCTGCTCCTAAGTGGAGAGCTTGTTCTATCAATTTCAGTATGAGGTCAAAGTTGGGTCTGATATAGAGGGGCTTTGGCAAATCTCCAAGGTGGCCCCACGGTGGAAGGGGAACAGGAAGGAAAGAGAAACATGATCCAGCCACAAAAGCTGTGGCCGGAGCCAGCACACTGAACTCCGGTGAGCTTGCTAACACCCGAGTCTGTTGCCTCTGGTGTGTGTCCACTTGAGTCTGTGGTCATCCCTGTGATTGGACGGATTTTGTGGGATGAGAAAGTTCAGCCAGCTTGTGACAAAGGTCCCTTGGACTTGCAGTCTTGAGAGGGGTTATCCCTTTCCTATAACTAGCTAGAACCCTGTTTTAGGCCTCTAAGGACACAGGAGGCCACAGAGGCTAAGAGTGGGTCAAGGACCACAGGAAGTAGAAGTGCAACATTTGTTGTCTCAGGGCTGAGGGCGTCAGTGAGGCTGACCTGACCATACCTGCTTCCCGCACCTCCAGCCTCCCTTACCATCTTTCTTTCAAGCACCTTGTTCAGTGCTGAGATGAATGTTTGTTCACGGCTCTGTTGTCTGCCTCTGTCCACTAGCCTGGAACTGCCACGTGGGAAGGGTATTGTTTTGTCTGGCACAGTGAGCGCTCAGCAAGTATTTATTGGTTGGTTGGATGGATGAATGGATGGGTGACCAATGTTTCAAGGAGTTCCAGCTCTAGGGTTTTCTATCTGTGGGCTTTGAGATAGCTTTGGGATCTTCTTGAGTTTGCCATCTATAACCTGGCATAGTTGTCCTAACCAGAAGAGATGAGCAGGTCGGTGGCTGGTGAAAGCCTCTATTCAGTGCTTCACTCAGGTTACCGGGCATCTAGTAAGTGTTAATTTCAACAGTGTCACAATTCATCCACCCATCCACCCTTCCTTCCATCTATCTACCCATCTATCCTCCCACCCATTCGTCAATCTACTCAACCACCCTCCCAGTCAGCCAACCAGCCAATGATCAAGACCCACCTAATCCATCTGCCTACCTATCCATCCATCCACACATACATACATCCTTCCACCCATTCATCCCAGCCAGACATATCTCCAGCCAGCCCTCCACCCAATCATCCAACCACCTCGTACTAAGTTCCTTTCTCCATGTCAGGTCCACATGGGAACTCCCAAATCAGGCATCCAGATAAATGGCAAAAAGAGGGGTGGGGTTGTTCCCACATAAGGAGAACTTATGGGAGCAGCACTTTGCTTTCTGTGTCAAGTTAGTTTAATTCCAGAATACAAAAAGGAGAGGCTATGGGAGTGGGCGGAGGGCAGTTAGGATATAGAAGGGACCGGTATGACAATGATAGTTGAAAATGATCACTCTGGACAAGAACTGAGTGTTGAAAGTAAATGAAACAATATACATGATGGCCTTTCAGTATCTGTATTGCAAAGCATGACACCCAGGAAAGAGAGAGAGAGAGAGAGAGAGAGAGAGAGAGAGAGAGAGAGAGAAGAAAATTGCTGCCACAGAGGTAGGCGGGGGTGAGGTGAGGGGATACTAGGGACACAGGTGGTAGGAAATGTGCACTGGTGAAGGGATGGGGGTTGGAACATTGTATGACTCAAACCCAGTCATGATCAACTTTGTAACTGTGTATCTCACTGTGATTCAATTTAAAAAATTTAAAAACAATATGTATCAGGATAACAGCTCAGGATCAAAGCCAGGAGGAAAAGAAAAAAAAAGGGGGGAGGCAGGGGGTTGACCAGATCCACGGGCTCAAGTGCAGAGTGACCAAGCAGATTTGGGCATCTGTCCCAGAAAACAGCACCTGCAGCCACTTTCTATCACCACGAGGGGGCACTGTTGCGAGCAGGGCGACGCGCTGATTCTGAGCTCCAGGTCTCAGTTCCCACAGCTGGTGCTGAGGAGGAGGAGGAGACCCCAACTAATTTGGTGCTAAGAAACCCGAACTGGTTCCAGTTTTGTCCCCTGGGTGGGGTGGGGGCGTGAAGACTAGAGACTCGTATCCCATTGCACTTCCGAGCTCTGGTCCCAGCCACCCAGCGGGATGGACAACCTTATGACAGGTGGGGAAACAGGTCCAAGTGCCTGGAAGCACTTTTCTAAGCTTCGTGGTTGGCTGCAGACAGAAACTAGCTGTGTCTTCTGCAGTGGGGTGCAGAAGGAGGCAACTGTGCAATGGGAATCAACTAGTCACCACTCAGTTTTTCTCCAAGGGGAGATGGGGAAGGGTCTGCCCACCCTATGCTGGGGACTCTCACTGCTCTGGGAACAGTGCTCATCCAGGCAGCGGGTGAGGCAACCTGCAGACGCATCAGATAGGTCCGGGCATACCCAAACTCCCCAGCCAGCTGGTCACTCTGGTGTGGGGTTTCAGCCTCTGCTCCATTCCGAGCCCTTCTGGGAGATCTCTCCCACTTTGAACCCCAGTTGCTCCCCTAAATTATCCACCAGCAGTCAACAGACCCGAAGGAGGGAGTTTATTAAATCTCAGAGACCCTCTGCCTACGGGGAGAGGACTGCGATCACCAGTCAGAAGATGGATGGGAGTATGGGTGTCTGATCCAAAATCTGAAGTTTTGGGGGGTGAAGGGGAGGAAGTGGAGAGCTCCTATGGAGGTGGGTTCAGTAAGGAATTCCCTGTGCTCTCAACCCCGGGAGACGGAAGGTTCCAGCCTCCCCCCAGTGGGGTTGACTGTTCTCCCTTATTTCCCAGAAGGGTTAGCAAGTTTGCCGAGGAAAAGCACGGCGGGCACGGTCTTCTCCTTGATGGCCAGCAGGAACGGTCTGTTCATCTTCATGCTGAAGGGCTTCTCCATGGGCAGCGTCTGTGCCCCAGAGCTCGCGGCCGCCTCTGCACCCTGCTCATCCATCTTCAGCTTTGCCTTGTGCACCGCCTGTGGAAACCAGGAGCAAGGTCAGAGCTGGATCCAGTCACCCAGAATCTGGGGTAGGAGGTGGGGGACCCGGGAAAGGCAGTGTGAGGACGTGCAGTAGCCGCGGTCACCAGGCAGGGTGAGGAGCTGAGAGGGCACAGCCCCACCCCCAGTGACCCAATAGTTTGACTGGCACGGTCGCCCTTGGCTCTTGGCCCTTCTGGTCTTGTTACTGATAGATATTTGACCAGCAGCTTGAAGGAAAATGGGAGTGCCAAGGAGCAGTGGGGGCAGAGAGGAACTGGCTGTCCTTTCTGGAATTTAGAATTAAACCTCACTAAGAACAACAACAAATGGGACCTTCCGATCTTTAACTAGATGGGCAAGAAGGTCCCTGTGTGGAACCAACAGCCACCTGCATACTCTGTCCACAGTCTGAAGAGGCAGCCAGATTCCAGGATGGCTGCTGGGAGTGGTTCAGAGACCCCAGGTCCGCCTCTGTGGCAAGGTGATGGAGATGGGAATTGATGGGGTCTGGGAGCTGCCGGTCCACCTCACTCCAGGCTCCAACCAGAGACATTTCCCCGCTGACCTACACCCAGCCTCAGAGATCCGCAGCAGGGAGGAAGCGGACCGACTGGACTCAATAAAGGCCAAAGCAGGTGGGTGGGTGGGTGGGTGGGTGGATGAGTGTGGGAGTCCAGAAATCATCAAAAATGAGGGGAAAGTTCAATTTAGCCATATCCTGCATCTTGCAGACCACAGTAAATCTGAATCATTGCCTCCCAAATTCACCCATCATGGCTTACTAAAATTTGGCCCTTCTCAATGCCCTTTCAACCTTACAGTAAGGTTGCCAGATAAAGTGCAAAATGTCTCAACTTGGACAGAAGGTGATATGACTCCTTTTGGTGTTAGCATATCCTGTGCAATTGGGGAATGTAATTCTACTTAGCATAAAATTCACTTTTTGATCTGAAAATTTTAATTAAGTGAGGGGCTGGTATTCTAGCTGTTAAATCCGTGCCCTTCTCTCTGTGGTCTCCTCTGCTTGCCCCATGTCAGGGCACTCAGTCTGGCAGGAAAGCACCAGGTGCTTCGCTTGCATCTCTACGTCATGCGGCATGTGCCTATTATTTAACCCTAACCAGCCTGCAATGCCTTTGAGAGAGGATCTGGGTCTAACCAATGTCTGGGACTGACCAATGTCACAGGCCTTGACCAATCGCATGGATTAATTGCATTGAGCTGAGACTGATTTCCAAGAAAGCACCAGATTTATATTTCACTTTATTTTCTTTCTTATTTTTGGGTCACACCCTGCGGTGCTTGGGCTGGAGCGATAGCACAGGGGGTAAGGCATTTGCCTTGCACGCAGCCAACATGGCCAACCCGAGTTCGATTCCTCTGCCCCTCTCGGAGAGCCCGGCAAACTATTGAGAGTATCTCTCCCACATGGGAAAACCTCCCTGTGAGGTATTCGATATGCCAAAGACAGTAACAACAAAGTCTCACGATGGAGACATTACTGGGCCCACTTGAGAAAATCGATGAACAACGGGAGGACAGTGACAGTGACCCTGCGGTGCTTAGGGGTCACTTCTAGCTCTGCACGCAGAAATCACTCTTGGCAGGCTTGGGGACCAGAAGGGATGCTGGGGACCAAATCTGGGTCAGCTGTGAGTATGGCAAGTGCCGTACTTGCTGTCCTATCATTCCGGGCCCAGGAGAATGATATTTTCAATTGCCATCATCGATTGCCTGTTCTTCTCAGGAGCCCATGATGGATTGGACCAGGCTGACCTGTTGGGGGTCATCCTGGATCACACAAACAAAGTGACAATGCTTCCACCTGGAGCGTGCTGGCAGCCAGCCCCAGGCAGGCTCACTTACCTCACCAATTTTCAGGTTCTGATGAGGAGAGATCCTGGTGAGGTCACCATGCTCCTCAAAGATTTTGCGGATTCCCAGATAGGAGAGGGTCTTCTTTAGGTCATAGGTGCCAGAGATGGAGAACCGGGGTAAAGCCACGTTTGTGACCCTGGGGGGTGGAGAGAGACAATGCTGCTGGGACCCAAACAGCAGCATGGCCGGAGCACTGCATGACCAGATGCGGTCGGAGCACTGCACAACCATGAGTGGCCAGGGCACCGCATGACCATGTGCATTCAGAGCATTGCATGACCATGAGTGGCCAGAGCACTGCATGACCATGCAAGGCCATAGCACTGCATGACTATGTGCGGTTGGAGCACTGCACAACCATGAGTGGCCAGAACACCGCATGATCATGTGCATTCAGAGCACTGCATGACCATGAGCGGCAAGAGCACTGCATGACCATGCAAGGCCGTAGCACTGCAGGACTATGAATGGCCGGAGCACTGCGGGCCCATACACGGTCAGAGCACTGCAGGACCACTAGTGGCCGGAGCACTGCACGACTATGTGCGTTCAGAGTACTGCACGACCATGTATAGTCGGAACACTGCAGGACCTTGAGCAGCTGGAGCATTGCAGGACCATGAGTGAAAAGCGAAGACACATGTGGTGCTCAGGAGGGAGTCCTCAGCTTGACCTTTCTCATCCTTACATTGAGGCTTTGTAACCCCACAAAGGTCTCGGGTCAGAAGCACCCACAGGACCTGGTTTCCTTCCCAGCTGGCATCAAGCCCCATGTCTCCCTCTCTCAAAGGACCTCATTGCCGCCTATACTTCTCCAGGACTGACGGGTCCTTTCCAAGAGCAAAGCAAAGCTCAAATAATGCCCAAAATGAAAGCAAAAGCAACCGCCATGGCTTTATATACTTCACTCTCCTTTATCTTGCTTCTTCTCCTTCCATGGCACAGGGGTTCCCCTGGCCTACCCACCCTCATCATGCCTTACACCCCCATCGGTATTCCAGCGAAGTTGTTTTGCTGGGCCCAGAAACCAGAGCTCCAAACTGAGGGCAGCACTAGGTGGACAGTGAGCCCAGGGGCAGCTCCAGAGCACTGTATCACTCTACAGGGACAGCTGTGTCCCCTCTACAGCCATGCCTCCATCCAGGTCTCACCCTGGGGCTTGCTTCTCTTTTCTCCCCCCTCCCCTTTAAAGAATTCATATTTAAAGTGCCATGGCTGTTTGTATCAGACATAAGCCCCATGATAATCCCAAACTTCCCACTCCTTCACTCAACAAACACATGCCAAGCAGCATTCACTGTGTAGTGGGCTCTGTGCTCAGTGCTTAGACACAGCCTTGTATGGCACAGTGAAAATCTAGTCCCCAGGAAGATGGGTGTAAGGGGGCTGCAGAGGCTGGGCATCTGTCAGAGGCAGAATCACTCATGGGACTTGGCGTGCTGGCATGAAGGGGGGTTGGAGCAGACTCTGAAGGAGGCAGACGATTTGGGTGAGGTGGGTTGTTATTTATTCTAAGGGAAATGGAGACCTAGCACAGGATATAAAAAGAGATATCGTGGGATTGTTTAGGGTTTGAAAGGATGATTTTGTTTGATCTGTGAAGAATATATTACTGGGGGGAAAGGGCAGCAAAGAGACAGTACAGGGGGTAATCTCTCCAACACATACACACACACACACACACACCATACACATATACACACATATACTGCATATGGCGCTTTGGGTACCATCCCTGAGCACAAAACCAGGAAAGAGCCCTGACTACTACTGGATGTAGCCAAACCACCCCCAAAAGAATATATTCTTGGGGTAGGGAAAAGAGCAATCATTCGGAAGCTAGTGTGGTAATCAGATGCTGGGAATGAGACCCGAGGGGATGGGAGGAGGCTAGATACCAGACAGGTGGTAAGACAGGGCTGATGGATCCCCTGGCAGCCAGCGTGAAGGGCTGGACAAGACCGAGTGACCAAGAGCACAGAAGCTTTTCTCCCTGTGCTGGACAGGGATGGAGTCACCACTGCATGAGAATCCCCGCCAGGGGGCGCCAGGACTTGCTGAGCTGAAGAGGCAATAGGCTGAGAGAGGAGACCTGACATGGGAGACAGCTCCAGGTCTGGGGGATGATGGTGACACGGATGCTGGAGGGCGCTGGGCCTGGTGGGAAGGGATGGGGGGCTGACCTGACATTGTGCCCTGGGAGCCATCTCTGGGACCTATAGAGGAAGGTGCAGCTAGACCAAGAAAAAGAGATGTGAGGACCCAGGAGAGCTTAGGGGTCTGAAGGCCAAGTAAACTCTTAAAAAGATAGAGTTGTGGGGGCTGGAGCGATAGTACAGCGGGGAGGGCGTTTGCCTTGCACGTGACCGACTTGGGTTTGATCCCCAGCATCCCATATGGTGCCCTGAGCACTGCCAGGAGTAATTCCTGAGTGCACAGCCAGGAGTAACCCCTGTGTATTGTTGGGTGTGACCCAAAAAGCGCACACACACATGCACACACACACACACAAAGACGATAGAATGGGCCGGGGAGACAGCACAGCAGCGTGCATGCAGCCAACCCCGTATGGCCCTCAGAGCACTCCCAGGAGTGATCCCTGAACTCAGAGCCAGGAGTCAGTCCTGAGCACCGCCAGGTGTGACCCAGAAGGTGGGGTGACCTTCTGATCAGTGCCTCTGGCAGAGAGAGCTGAAACTGAGCCCAGCTCAGTCTCTGAGGGGATTTCAGGGCAGTGGTCATACGGCATCCTAGGCAGGAGGGCTCAAAAGATTAAGTGCAGAGGAGTGACGAGAAGAAGGGAGGGGAGGGGCACAGACAGTGGAACCAGTGTGTGTGTGGGGGGAAGGCGTCCTGGGTAGATGCTCTGGGACAGGAGAAATGTCAGCACCTTCACCCGCAGCACAAGGGGGTCACCAGGAAGCAAAAGCCCCGTTAGAGGAGACCCCCGTGCATGTTCCCGGGGTGCAATCCCGGGGCCGAGGGGTGAGGGAGGCAGAGTCACTGAACAGGGGGAACTAATTCTGATCCGTTCCAAAATGGGAAAGAAGAAAATGGGGGGGCTTGTGCTGGCAGGTGGATACGTGTCACCAGGGGTCTCTGAAAGGGTGAGGTGCCAAGGCGGGGGTGCACCCTAGCCATTGTCTCCAGAACGGGGGGTTCTATTTTTTCCTTTTCTTTCTTTCTTTTTTTTCTTTTTGGGTCATACCCTGCGATGCTCAGGGGTTATTCCTGGCTCTGCACTCAGGAATTACTCCTGGCAGTTCTCGGGGGACCATATGGGATTCTGGGAATCAAATCCAGGTCGGCCGCTCCCTACCTGCTGTACTACTGCTCCAGCCCCACAGAATTGGGGGGTTTCTAAGTCACTGCCCCCCTGTGCCTTCTAGGGGTTCCTTAAAGGATGCTTGAAAATCCACCGCAGAGCCTCCATTGGGCCACTGATCTTGCACATCAGAGACTGCCAGACTCAAGAGGATGAGACAGGAGGATTCTGGGGGGCCATGGACCAGTGAAATGCAATTTCAACTCTGCTTATAAGGAGGATGAGGGTTCCCCTAAAAATTCCTGGTCCCGGTCCCCTTCTGCTTGGAACTCCAATGTTTGCTACCCCATACCCCCAGGCCTCTATCCCCCCCAGAAGACTGAGCTCAAATACCACCTCCTCCAGGAAGCTCTCTCTTCCCACCACTGCCCAATGTATTGTTCTCAGTCCACCACATTCAATTCCCAGAGAAACCAGGTTCCACACCCTTCCTCTGGCCTGTTTCCCTGGCTAGGTCCTTCCTCATTGTGAGCTCATCACAGAGCCGGGAATAAGGCCTGACTGCAGAGAAAATGCAAAGAATTCCAGACTGGAAGAAGGAGCGAGAGTGGGAGGGATGGGTGCAGGGGCCGTAAACTGCCGTGTGGGGCATGGGCTTTACCTGCGACTCAGGAGGCTTCTCCACCTGTCAAAGGTGTTGGCGCTCAGGGCCTCCTCCACCTCCTTCATCTTGCCCTCGTCGGGCAGGATGAAGATGGCCGAGATGTTGTCCTGGAAGGGCATCTCCAGGATGGAGCAGGGCAGCTGGTCATCACGGCCCGCCTCGTACATGCCGCCATGGTGCATCATGGACACCGTCACCGTCTGGTCCCCGTCCAGGAGAAAATCCTCCTCCTTTGTGGCTTTGGGATCGAATTCCTGTAGCCACCTGCCTGAAGAACCAAGGACAAAGGGACATGCTTTTCCCGAGGGAGAAAGGATCTGGGCCCCACAAAGTCCAGGTCTCTGCACGGGTTCAGAGGCCAAGGTGTAGGGTTCTGCTCCAGGACCACTTGCTCTCTGGCTGTGCCGGGAAAACAGCTGGTGAGGTGGGCATGGACCAAGACGGGCCTCATGGAACCAGCTCAGGGCTACTGGGCAGGGAAACAAACTGTAGATCCCGAGGTAGATCTCTCTGTCTCGTGACAGAGAGAACCCCTGGAATTTGTCCCAGCAGAGGGACTGGGCTGGACGCAGGGACGCATTGGAGTCTGACATGGGGACAAAGGCAGCTGTCACCTGTCGCTCCCCTCTGTTGCATGAGAACCCTCTGCTCAGACCTGATACTGCTTAGGCCCCGTTCCTGAATCTCAGCTTCTCTGGACTTTGGTCTTTACTGGTCAAACGGGATGCGTCTCAGGGATGGTACACAGAGAATTCTGGGCAGATGTCACTCATCATCTGTCATTCATCATCTGTCACTGCAGCCACTTGTCTCCCCGGGGACTTAGAGCTCTGCTTCTTAACCTGTGGGGGGTCAAAACCCATGTGGGGTCATGACACTGAATGGGAAAGGGATGTTGTCAAAAGACTTTAAAATTCATTTAAAAACAGAGCCTATGGGGTCAGAAGGATAGTACAGAGAGCACAGCATTTGCCTTGCACACAGTTGACTCAGGTTTGACCCCTGGCATCCCATATAGTCGTCCAAGCACTGCCAGAGTAATTCCTGAGTACAGAGTCAGGAGTAAGCCCTGAGCATCCCTGGGTGTGGCATGTGTGTGTGTGTGTGTCTGTGCGTGCACACACACATGCACACGTATGCAAGGATGGCCCCCAAATCTGTGCAGGGTTCCACATTTCTCTGCACATTTGTCACTTCATTGTATGTGTACAACAGCTCATGATTATAAAAGCAAACCCAGTCTAGGTTCAGGTGCTAGAATTAAAATAGAACTGCTATTAGTGGTTCTGGAAAAAAAATAAAACTGTTATCAAAAAATAAAAAATTTCTTTATGATCATCATCAGTAATTGTTTCATTTGAATACCTCTATATCTGGGGTGATATAAACATTTCTCTGATGGGGCCAGAGCGATAGTACAGTGAGTAGCCTTGCATGCTGCAGACTCAGGTTCTAATCTTGGCACCACAGACAGTCCCCTAAGCCCCACCAGGAGTGATCCTGAGCACAGAACCAGGGATAAGCCCTGAGTGTCTCTGAACTGGCCCTGAAACCAATAAAGTAATTAATTAATTTCTTACAAAAAAGGTTGTGAGTGGGAAAAGTTTATGAAGTCCTTCTGTGGAGGACGTAAGAACTCAGGGAAGTTACCGATTCTTCTTTCTCTCTCTGCACAGGTCAGGCCCATTTCCCACCATCACTCCTTTATCCAATGTGGCTTTCAAAGAACTCTACTCCCATGCCCAAGGGAATGCAGTGGATGACCTAGTGGGGGTATCAATGGTTTGAGGCCACTGCCCTGTGCTTCTCAACTCTGTTAATGATATGTGTGTGTGTAATATTGAGTGTGTGCTTTTGATATTGTGTGTGTAATATTGAGTGTGTGCTTTTGATATTGTGTGTGAGTGTGATATGGTGTTGTAGTATTGAGTGAATGTGTTATATTCTGTGTGCGTGTGTGTAATATTGTGTGTCTGTGTGTATGACACTGAGTTTGTCATACTGATACCGTGAGTATATGATAAAGTGTTTGTGATATTCTTTGTGTATGATATTGTGTGTGGGTCGGCCATGTTGGCTGCGTGCAAGGCAAACGCCCTACCGCTGTGCTATCGCAGCCGGCCGCGATAGCACAGCGGTAGGGCGTTTGCCTTGCACGCAGC
>JAOXYA010068065.1:0-11677 GCA_028565675.1 Sorex palustris | reverse complement strand
TCCTATCTTTCTGCCCTTCCAGTGCTCTGGGGGTGTGTGTGTGTGTGTCTGTGTGTGTGTGTGTGTGTGTGTGTGTGTGTGTGTGTGTGTGTGTGTGTGACACTGCTTTAGAGCCTGCAAATGGCAAGTTGACTCTTAGAGGGGATCAGGGTGAGGAAAGTTTCCTGGAGAAACCTTCATGCCTAAGTGGGCAGAGCCCTGGGAGCTTGTGCTCTCATCCCCTTGCCCTTTGCTTCACTCCCTTGCCCTCTGGATCACCTTCTACCTGTGTATTCATTCACCTAGGACTTGTAGTGTGCCTAGAGTGTGCCAAATTCTGCGTGAGGCACTGAGGAAAGCAGGACAGTAAAGATGGCTTAGCTCTCAATCCACACAGAGCTTCCTCCTGGCTGTTGCGGGGTAGCTGCTTTGCAGAAGGCTAAAGTTACAAACATACATTTTGACTTCTGCCTTGTGTTGACACCAGCAGGGCAGCAGCACAGACTGGTGAAGTAAGAGCAAACGCATGTCGTCTCCATCACAGTCTCATCCCTTTACCACACTGTTAATTTTAGTTTTGGACATTTCTCACAGTAGCCAAGATCTGAAAACAGCTCAACAACAGATGAGTGGACAGAGAAACTATGTGTGTGTGTGTGTGTGTGTGTGTGTGTGTGTGTGTGTGTGTGTGCGCACATAATGGAATACTCTATAGCTATAAGAAAAGATGAATCATGAAATTCACGACTATGTGGATGGAATTAAAGAGTGTCAATGCTGAGTGAAGTCAGAGAAAGACAAAGAATGGTCTGTCTCATAGGTGGAAAACAAAGAAACATAGTAAGCGAATAATTGGTCAATGGTAAGAACTCTAAAAACTGGCCTATAAAACAGTTTTCCAAGTGGGTGGGACGGAGTGGGGTGCTTGGAGGGGACCATGAGATACTGGTGGGGGAACTCTGACACTTCGATGGTGTATGTGTTGAAACAGTATGTACCTGAATGTGTTGAAACATGTACCCGAATTCTATTGTTGACTTTTTATTTTGTTTTTGTCTTTGAGCCATACCCACCAGTGTTCAGGGAATACTCCTGGCTCAGTGCTCAGGGATCATTTCTGGGTGCTCAGAGAACCAAATGAGGTGCTGGAGATTGAATCTGCGTCAGCCTTGTGCAAAGCAATCACCCTTTTCACTGTACTATCTTTCCAGATTCCCTGGTGACTCTTATTAATAGTCATATAAGGCACTGTGCCTAAATAAAAAGTGAGTGGTTCTTTTATCTCCCACATCTATGCCAATATGGGTTGTTTCACTCTTTTTGATTTGTGAGATGATATTGTTATTTTGACTTGCATTTCTCTGATGATTGGTGATTCAGAGCAGTTAAAATTTTTTAAAACTTTTTTTTGTTTTGGGACCACACCTGGTGATGGTCAGGGGTTGCTCCTGGCTCTGCACTCAGGAATCACTCCTGGCAGTGCTCAGGGGACCATGTGAGATGCTGGGGATTGGCTTGTGTACAAGGCAAATGCCCCTACCTGCTGTATTATCAGTCTGCCGCCCCTCCAATAAAAGCACTTTTAAATATACGTATTTTCTATTTGCATGTCTTGAGAATGTTTTTGTTTTTCTCTTCTCCCCAGTTTTTAATAGAATTGATTATTGTTTTCTTGTTAAGTTTTACAAGTGCTTTGTATAGCTTGGGTAAAAATCCTCTGTCAGATGAGAAGTGAGCAAATATTTTCTTCTACTCTATAGAGTGTTTTTATTCTGGTCATCATTTCTTTTGGAGTGCAGAAGCTTCCTAACTTGATATAGTCCGGTTTGTTTATCTTTACTTTCATTTGGTTGCCCATTGGCATTGAATCATTCAAGATGTCTCTAGATTCAATGCCGTTAAGGGCTCTTCCCAGGTTTTCCTCAATTTAATTTATGGATTCTGGTCTGATATCAAAGACTACTGCTTGGCTATAAGAAAAGAAAGACCATGCAACTTGAGGCTACATGGATGGACTTGCAGAGTATTATGCTGAATGAAATGAAACACTCAGAGACAGAGGCAGAACGATCTCTCTATTTAATATATTGGATATTAAAGAATAAAATATGGTAAAGGAATAACAAATGGCCCAAAGTAACAGAAACTGATCGCTAGTTTACAGAACTGAGCTTACCATGGTGGAGCTATGGAGGTGGGTGGCGGGAAGAACTTCTGGTGGAGGTTGTGGAGTTGTAACACTGTATGCATCAAATCCTATCATGAACGAATTGAAAATTGCAGTGCTAAAAATTAAATTTTTTAAGAATTTTGGGGCCATACCTAGTGGCACTCAGGAATTATGCCTATGCGCAGGGATCACTCCTGGTAGTGCTTGAGGGACCATATGGGGTGCTGGGGATTGAACCCATGTCTGTCACATACAAGGCTAGTGCCCTACTGGCTGTACTGTTGCTGCAGTTCCCCAGAAATGTTTTAAAGAAAATTAAAAAGTGGGTGAAAAAAATTTGAGTCTGGGGTTAGGAGATCCTGTGTAAATCCCCCTTTCGTGAAAATGGAAATCACTATGACACTCTTCTCACTGAGCAGCTGCAAGTGTGACATGATGACACTTGGCACAATGCCTCGCTCATGGCTAACACTCAGTATGGGATGATGGTGATGCTGATGTTTCTCAGGCCTGGGACAGTGTCATGGAGAGCTTAAGCTGCTTCATTTGCAGGCCAAAAAATTTAAGAAGTTATTTGTAGACTTAGATAAAAAATTTCTGGTACCTGTATCAACAGCATAAAGCTATATCAGTTGCTTCCTTTTCATTCTTCTATTGTGGCTTCTCTCCCAGTGTTGCAGTCGTCCAGATCTTACACAGAGTGTCAGGGTGGGAGCAAGGACCTCAGAGTAATATGGAATTTTTTTTTAGTCCTGAGGTCCTTGCTATTTCTATTGCTAAGACTATTTCTAGCTCACCCATGTGCATTAGTGTGAACCTAGCCATGTGAGCTAAACTGTCATTAATTATGACATAGGAAAAAGGTTTTTTGATTAGCTCTGGATTTCCTTGGAATAAAGTTCAGTATTTCCCAACATGGGTGTTACTGCCCACCTCCAGGGCTCACTGGAGCAATGAAGGGATGGGTAGAAACCTCCGTATAATTGAAGGGCAATTTCTGTTTGTCTCCTGAAAGAAGGCAGATTTACAGAGGAATGCTTAATGTAAATACTGTTTAAAAAGTCATCTGTAGACTGAATAAGTTTGGAGACCTCTATTAAACTAGTGCAGGCAATTCTTTGTTTCTTTTTAAATAAGTCTTTCTTCCTGAGATTTTTCTTTTGATATTCAAGCTAGTATCACAAGATAAATCACAAATGAACCATGGTATAGAGAGTCCAGTGCCGGCCTTGCATTTGGCTGATCTTGGTTTGATCCCTGGAACTGCTTATGTTCCCCTAAGCCTCACTAGGAATAAGCCTAGAGTTAGTAGTATGCCTAGGCACCCACTGATTGGGGGGTGCCATCCCCCACAAAAAAACCCCACCCAGGGGCTGGAGCCATAGCACAGCGGGTAGGGCGTTTGCCTTGCACGCGGCTGACCCGGGTTCGATTTCCAGCATCCCATATGGTTCCCTGAGCACCGCCAGGAGTGGTTCCTGAGTGCAGAGCCAGGAGTAACCCCTGTGCAACACCGGGTGTGACCCAAAAAGAAAAAAAAAACACCTAAACTCAAAATCCCAACCACCAAAAACCAAATAAAATCCCGAAAAGGTCACATTTAAGGAATGCTTTTTTTTTTTTTTCTTTTAGGGTCATACCCGGTAATGCACAGAGGTTACTCCTGGCTTTGCACTCAGGAATTACTCCTGGTAGTGCTCGGGGGACAATATGGGATGCTGGGAATTGAACTCAGGTTGGCTGTGAGCAAGACAAATGCCCTACCTGCTGTGCTATTGCTCCAGCCCCAAAGGTGGGTTTTTATTGAGAGGTTTTTTCCAGAAAAAAAAATTATCAAACACAAACCTAGAAAAGGGTGAGCTTGGGTTGCAGAATCTAAATTCTTCCATTTATCAGTTGAAAAGGATTTTTGTCTTCACCTAGCAAAGCTATCTCTGTTACAACAAGAGACACTGTGGTCCAAAGAGATGAAGTGGTGTGAGTGGACAGAATCTTGAATGGTTGCCAGAAAGGAATCAGTGTTGTTGGTCTCTGCAGTCTCAATTTGCAAGAAACATCTCTGACAGGGGGAGGAGAGGAAGAGGACCCAGATCTCTTCCCTATAGGCGCACATTTTTGCTGCTGGAGAATTTAATTCCATTCCTAAAACCTTAGAGTCTCCCTTACCTTTTTTTTTGGGGGGGGGGTGTCACACCCAGCAATGCTCAGGGGTTACTCCTGGCCCTGCACTCAGGAATTACTCCTGGCGGTGTTCAGGGGACCATATGGGATGCCCAGGATTGAACCCGGGTTGGCTGCATGCAAGGCAAACGCCCTACCTGCTATGCTATGACTCCAGTCCCTCCCTTACCTTTTTTGGAGGGGTACACCTGGCAGTGCTCAGGGCTTACTCCAGGCATTGTGCTCAGGATCACTCCCAGCAGGGCTCATGACATCATATGGGATGTTGGGAATTAAACCTGGGTTGATCTGCCTGGATTAAATCTCCCCGATAGGATGACAACTTCTGAAGCTCATTTATGTCTGTTGGGACCACTGAGAACAGTTCCTGGTATAGTGGGTACTCATATGATATTTGATGAGGGATTTAAAAAAAATGTTTTAGATCCATTTCTAAGTATTACTCTACCTTTCCACTACACAATGTTTTGGAGTTTACAAGACTTAAAGTTGTTGTACCATTGGATCTGTCTGCACAGTATGCAAACTAGATAAGGATTATTTTTTGTTTGTTTTGTTCTGTTTTGTTTGGGATGCCACAGGCAGCAGGACTGAGGGCTTACTCCTGGCTCTCTGTGGTCAGGGATCATTGCTGGAGTTGGATCATTGTGTAAGGAACCTGCAGCTGTGCCAGGAATTGAACACTTGCAAGGCAAAGGCCTTACCTGCTTTACTATCTCTGTAGTCCTGGGCATGCTTTTTAAAACTGTGATTTCATTGATGAAATCAGAGGTTCCAGGATTTATCTAAAAACAGATCCAGAAATAGGATCTAAATCAAAATTTTTTTTCTTTAAATCTTGAGCTATATCCAATAGTACTTTGTGCTTACTCTTGTGTCTGTGCTCAGAGATCACTCCTAGTGGTGCTCAGAGGACCCTATACCAGGAATTAAACTGGGTTGGATGCATGCAAGGCAAGTGCCTTATGTGATATACTATCTTTTAAAACCTGAATGCAGTTCTATTTTGGTTGTTTGTTTTTTGTTTTTGTTTGGGAGAACACACGACAGGGCTCAGGCTTTCTCTTGGCTTGGAGCTCAAGGATCACTTGTGGTGGGCTCAATGGACCATATGGGTGCCAGAGATTGAACCTTGGCCTGCTAAATGCAAGACAAGCATTCTACCTACTACAGTATTGCTCTGGTTCAAAAGTGTCATTATTGATGGGTTAACTTCTTTATTCTGGACCTCTTGGTTAAATGAGGAAAGCTAGGAATTAGCTGGATTCATGGTGTCTCCTTGTAAACCCTGGCTGCACGATGAAAGCTGGGGTTCTGTCTCCCCTGCCTGCCATGGGCATTATCTAGCCTGAGCTCAAGACTGGGCTGAATGAGTGGTGCTTGAAGGAACACATCACCATGGCCACATTCTCTTGTTTTTATAATTTACATGGGTTTGGGAACATGAGATATTTGACTGTTTTGTTGTTAGTGCAAGCTCATTTGGAGTCTGGCCTCCATCTCTGGAGTTGGCGGGTTGCCTTCGCCTGCATTTGCTCTGGGCAAATCAACAGACCATCTTAGTCAGTATTATAGTTTCTTCCTCATGTTTGGATTCTCTGTCAGTCCATCAGACTTAGCTGATGAGCTCATTGACTGCAATCTGATTGAGCAAGACAATGTTCCTCATTCTCTGTACACACATAGCACCATTGTCTCCCACAGAATCCTGGAGCATTTGCCATCCCCATGAGAGCATTAGATTTCAATAGTCATTCATCAATAACTGCTACTAGAGAATGTGTCATATTGAGCTGCGATGGTAGTGAAAGGGCATAATGTGATTTAATAATTAGGTGAACATATATAATCACCAGTTCTGAACAAGTGTTTAAAGATAATACATTTTCCTCAAGGACATTCTTAGGTAGCAAAATAAATGACAGTTACCTCTTTTTGTTATTGCTCAACTGGCATAAAGTATTACTTTTCTGTGTGAAATGGAGAAAATTTAAATATTTTTATGAGTCAACAGAATATTAATTTATTGATTGAATCATTACTTAAATGTTTGGTTATTTCCAGGCTGTCTCCATGCCATCTCCTGAGACAGAATAACTGTCTCAGGTATGCACTATTTTTATGTTCCAGGTGCTCTAGACATGAATTACCACGCCAAAAGCACGATTTAAAGGAGGGAGTAATGTGAGCGAAGTTAACTGCATCATTGCCATTCTGGGGTGCATTTTATCTTTGCATTTTCCTTTTTATTTCTTTTTTTCCTTTGAGATTGTGCAAATTAATTATGTCTCAGTCACTGTGCCTAATAATGATCCCAGTTTCTTTATATTGGTCAGATTTTTGGTATTTTCAGTATAGTGTCAGATTTTCAGTATTTTCAGTATAGTGTCAACTAACAATAAAGCATATCAGAATAATGGGTGATAATAATAATAGTGGGAGAAACAGCATAGGCGATAAGGCACTTGCCCTGTATCTGGCTGCGGTAGCAAAAACCCTGGTTTGAGTCCTGGAACCACATGTGGTCCTTTGAGTGCTGCCAGGGGTCACTCCTGAACACAGAGTCAGGAATAGTCAAGAGTGAGTAACACTGGTATGGACCCTCTCTCCGCCCCACCACAAGAAGAAGAACACTACTTTTTTCCCCCTTGTTCTTTTAGGGCTTGGGGCCATACCTGGAAGTGCTCAGAGCTTACTTTTGGTTCTTATCCTTAGGGATTAAACCTGACCATGCTCTGGGGTAACACTATAGTTGATCACATGCAAGGTCACCTTCACTCCTCCATTATCTCTCCGGCCTATTTATCTCTTTTTCTTTTGGCTATCAGGGACTGGAAGAGGAAATCATGGGAAGTTGGTGTGTTTTGTTCTATTTTGTAGTAACAGGGATCAAATCTAGGACCTCATGCATGCAGGACAGGCACCCTAGCTGAGTGAGTCACATCCCTAACCCCAATGGACCTTAAAATAGAAGACTTAGATCATATCATTGGAGGAACTTCTGAAAATGTGAGAAAGAATTGCTATTGATATTCAATTCCTTTTATATGTCATTATTTCCTAAGAGCTACCTGTATGTAGTATGGACACAAGGATAAACAGAAGTTAATCACAGCTCCTGATGAATCACATGGGTATATGAAAAGTGGATAAAACAGTCTGTGGAATCACAGAGGGGAGCAACTCTTTTTGGTGGCCTCAAAGACTGTGGGGTTGAGCCTTGAATGATTTCTAGGTTATGCTCAAATTACAATCAACACAACAACATTGGGAGAAGAGACTTATAGACAAAAGACTAACACTCAAGAATAGTAGAGATAAGGACCAGGAGGTTTACTCCAAGACTTGGGAGCCTGCCTCAAATGCTGGGGGAAAAGGCAGCTCAGATAGAGCATGAAACACCAAGTAAAGGGTGTTTGAAGGACCTGCTTGGGTTGGGAGATGCGTGCCAAATGTAGATTATAGGTCAAACACAAGGGCCACTTAGTACTTCTACTGCAAACTACAACACCTAAAAGAAAAGAGAGAGCAAAAGGGAATGCCTTGCCACAGAGGTTGGGGGGGGGATAGGGTTGGGATGGTGGGAGTGATACTGGGATCATTGGTGGTGGAAAATGGGCACTGATGGAGGGATGGGTACTCGATCATTGTATGACTGAAATGTAAACACGAAAGTTTGTAAATCTATAACTGTACCTCATGGTGATTCACTAATTTAAAAAAAGATAAAACAAACAAACAAACAAACAAAAAGATCTGTTAGCAAGTCCAGTCAGGAAGCTGGATATGTGTGATGTGGAAGTGGCATGGCAGAAGAAACAGCGAAGACTGATGAACAACAGGAAGCCAAGGGACTGAGTGGCAGGTATGACGCTCTGAGAGATAGAGCATGAGTTATCGCCAAGTTAGACGGTAGGTCTTTGAAGGATGCTAAGCAGCAAATTGAAATACATGTACTATAATCATTGAGAAAAATGGGTTGGAAGAAAAAAAAACAGAGGCAATTAAAGTCATGAAGCTGAGAACTGAAGAGAAAGTACAATGGTTAAGGTACTTGCCTAGCATTTGGCTGACCCCAGTTTGAATTCCTGGCTCTTTAAATGGTCTTTGAAGCAGTGTCAAGGGTCACGCTTGAGCATAGAGCCAGAAATAACTCCCAAGCACCCCTGAGTGTACCCCTCCTCATCTCCCCCTGAAAAAGAAATTGAATATTGTTGGTCCAGGGAAATGACTCAAAGGGCTAATGCTTGCATATGAGAGACCTGAGTTCATCCCTAAAATTGCACGATTTTCTCTGCACCATGCCAGAAATTAGTTCCAGAACCCCACTGGGTGTGGTTCTAAAAATCCAAAACCAAAGCCACCTCCTTTAGCCAACCAGGTGTCTTTGAAACTTGGTCTCCACACTCTTTGTTTTCCATGCCAACTAGTAAAAATATAGTGAACTGGGAAATCCTCACGTAGTGTTGATACCCTGCTGTGTTCTTTTTCCCCTAAAATATTTCCTTTTTTCCAGGTAGACCTGAGAATTGTTTTTGGGTTGACTCAGCTCTATCCTTATAGGACCTGTTGATAAGTTAACAAGGATCCAGCAAGCAGCACAGACAGATGTTTATGATCTGGCTCTAGTTCATTGTCAACACATTGCTCAGATTCCCTATCTGACTCAGGATCCTAGGTGACTGTCCCAGGTCATAAGACGTTTGTGCTTCCTGAAGGTGCTTGTAAATGGTTTCCAGAGGGTTTGCTCATCTTTGAGATTCTGTATAGATGGGAAATGGGGAAAGAAATGATCAATCAAGACCCCAAATCACATAGAAGCACTGTTTATCGTAAAAGTTATAACCTTTTATTGGTCCTGTTGATTTTTCATTCCTCATCCCATTACATTCTGGTTCAACCTCTCTGCTTCTATCAGGAATACCTGTTATGTGATCTCTGGTACACACACACACACACACACACACACACACACACACACACAGCTCTCTCTCTCTCTCTCTCTCTCTCTCTCTCTCTCTCTCTTTTTGCTTTTTGGATCACACCTGGCAATGCACAGGGGTTATTTCTGGCTCTTCACTCAGGAATTACCCCTGGTGGTGCTCAAGGGACCATATGGGTTGCAGGGAAACGGCCCAAGTTGGCTGCATGCAAGGCAAATGGCCTACCCACTGTGCTATTGCTCCAGCCCCACACACAGCTCTCTTAACCCTTTCTAGGTTCCTACTGACACCTCTCTCCACTTATACTCTTTTATCAGCCATTCATTGTGCTTTTGTCTTATTTGTGGGTCATTTCCTGTTCTGTACTTTGGGGTTACTTCTGAAAGTGCTCAGGAGACCTTTCAATACTCAGATTAGAATCCTGACTTCCAACACGTAAAGCATGAACTCAGTGACTTGAGCTATCTTCTCCAGCTCCTCAAATATTTTTTGTTGTTGTTGTTTGTTTTGGGGGAAGAGTGACGTAGTCAGTGATTCTCTGGAGTTTCTCTTGGCTCTGCAATCAGGACTTATTCTTGGTGGTGCTTGTGGGACCATATGGATGCCAGGGGTTGAACCTGAGTCATCCATATGCAAGGCAAATGCCCTACCCACTGATTATCACTCAGGCCCTCAGCCAATCATTTTTAATTAAAAAAATATTAAAAAAATATTTGTCAACATCACAGATTCCCCACAGAAGCATTTCTTCTTAATGGTCAAAACTCAAACCATCCCCAATTCTATACAATTTCTGTATGTGGCAACTAAGCTTTATTTTACATAATATTTTGAGGTCTACTTGCACAGGACTTATTTGTGCATGCCAAGGGTATGAAACTAGGGGACCAAATGCAGTACCAGGAAACCCTGATCTTTACAGAGCTGTGTTGTTCAGACTAGCCCTGTGCATCACCTGTAGAGATGTTGTCTTTGAGGATTTGCCAATTTGAAGTGCTTGAATGATGAAAATAATGATAACTATCATTCTCTGAGTATCTACAATTCCAGACACTGTATTTAGCATTTTGCTATGTGATTACATTTGATTATCACAACAGGAGGAGGATATCACACTTATTTGACAGATGAGGTTACTGAGGCCCAAAGAATTCAAGTATTGGGTGAGGTCACATGATGAATAAAGAGAAGAATTGGGATAATCTTGCCAGTGCACTATGTTTTCAGTATTCATTGTTTATTTATTTACTTGTTTGCTTTTCAGAGGTCACATGTCATGACCTGTCAGGCAAGATCGCAGAACCTTTCTTACTCTAGAGAGTGTGTAACAAAATGGGAGGGTTAAATGTGTTGCAGTCATTTTGCAGACAAGAGGGAAGACTATAATACACAGGTAGAAACAGAATTCCATAAATCTAGTTGAAGGCCTGATTAAATTGTACCTTGACAGTTGAATTTCTAGAGTTTAGCCTCCAATAAAAGAAAAATTTTGTCTTTGAGACAGTTTAAATTTGCTTTTTTGGTTTTTTGTTTTGGGATCACATCAGAAACCTTGCGAATTTCTTTTAGAAAGAGTACAGCCCCTGATTATATCTGCTGGTAGATCATCATTTATTTATTTATTTGTATTCAGGGTTTACTCCTGGCTCTGTGTTCAGGGATCACTCCTGGTGGGCTCAGGGATCATATGGGGTGCTAGGGATTGAAACCCAGTTGGCCCCATGCAAGGCAAACACCTTACTATTTGTACTGTTGCTCCAGTCCCTCAAATTGAGTTTTATTGATTATAGCTTAATTCATAGCAATTCACGTGTGTATACAGTGCTCACTTTGGATCAAACTCTTTAATTGTGTTGCTTATGCATATTTTTGGTTGTGGTGCTTATTGAGGGTCACATATTTTACTTTGGTGGTTGCAAACATTTTAGTTGTGGGTGTCCTTTTGGAGGGTAGTGACAAACTCTGTGGTGCACTTAATTTGGGTGGACGGGGGATTATACACTTTTGTTGTGGTACTGAGATTTGGTTGGCACATATGGGAAAGTGTTGGGGTCTAAACTCTTAGTCTCATTCTTTCAAGGCAGGTGCTTTACCATTGAGTGAGCGAGCCCCAAACACCCTAAAAATTTTACACAGTTTTGCAGAGTGATTAAAACAACTTTGAAATTTTAAGTGAAAAAAGTGAAAAGGAAAAAAAAGAAGATGCTCCTATAATTTTGACCAGATAAGAAAAATTATTTTTCTCATGAGAAAGAAGATATAAGAAACATAGAAGAAAATAAAAAGAGGTAAAAGTCCATTTTGTGGAATAGGAAGCACCAACTTTATTATTTTTTTTATTAGTGAGACACCATGAGGTACAGTTGTAGACTTACAAATTTTGTGCTTGGGTTTCAATTATACA
>JAOXYA010068019.1:0-11677 GCA_028565675.1 Sorex palustris | reverse complement strand
CCAATGGAGACGTTACTGGGCCCGCTCGAGCAAATCGACGAACAATGGGAGGGCCTTTACCTTTACCTTTACCTTTAATTTTAACAAGGGTAAAGGTGCTTCAGAGAACTTGCCACTGAAAGCCAACCAGGGAACCTGACTCACATCCATCTCTCTGACCTAAAAAAACAATTATGTTCCTCCCAGATAATGTAAATGGGGGCTGTATCTGTCCTTGCTGAGAATTAGTTCCCTAAAGTCAGGGGTGGAGTCTGTGGGTCAGAGGTGTGGGTCCCCCCGGCTCTGTCCTTCAAAGACCTTGAGATCACCATGTACAAGTCAGAGGCGTTAGAAGGGGTTCCAGGGGGATCCTGAGGAAATGAAATGATGACCCCACTTTGTGTTTTCACAGAGTTGTAAGCATTGAGCTGTGGACCATGGATTACCACCCTCCTGGCCCCGGTTAAGGTACACGGATAAGGACTAGGAATTGATATTTTGGAGCACCAATTTTGTACTCAGTGCTGAACTAGGTCATTTATAGTCTTCGTCTCAATATGTATTTACAATTCACCCCTAAGTGCCAAGTAGAGATTATTAACCCTGTGTTAGAGATGAAGAAACAGAGACTTAGAGAAGGAAATTGACTTAGCCAAGGACCTAAGTAAATAATGCTACCGAATCCAAAGCCTGTGCCTTCATTTGCTCATCTGAAATCAGTATCTGCTGCTCTCTCCCACCACGAGGTTTGCATCACCCTGAAAGGGAAGTAGAAACAGGAGACAAGAAGAAACCGTAAACAGGCAGACACTTCCCGACCCCGCTCCAGCTCCTTCGGCCAAACCTGGCCCAGATGAGCGAGAAGATGAACTCTAAATTATAAATTAGATCCAAGGGCTTAAAGACTAAGTGACCAGAATACTCAGATCTGAACTGGAAAGATAGGACAGCAGTCAGGGCACTTGCCTGACAAGCCATCAACCCAGGTTCCATCGAGGCCACCCAAACCTCAGGAGGAGTGATCCCTGGGCACAGAACCAGGAGTTAAGTCCTGAGCATCTCTGATTTCCCCCCCCACCCCAATTTAAAAAAAAATTCATATCTGCCATAAATCTGAGGTGTCCCATCTAACACATCTCTGAGTGCAATGAGGAAAATAAAAGTCCTGCTTGTTTCCTGTTTGTATCTCAGCAAGATCCGCTCTTCAAGGTGAGCTAATTATAGAGGCACGGTCCCTGTTCTGACAGGAGACATGGGGGGTGGGGAGCTGGGCCAAGGGATCAGAGCCCCTGCTTGGATGGGAGCCCAAAGACCTCCCTGTGGAGAGTGGCAGGATAAACGGTGCAGGAAGAGCTCACTAGGCAGAGCCCTGCTCTGCCAATTAAAAGACCTGATTCAGCTGCCAGACCAGAGCAGTGGGTGTGAGGAGGCTGGAAAGGGGGGCTCGAGGGTGGTGGGTAGGAAAGAAATGGCTCAGGACGTTCTTGGAGGCCACGTGAGAGAGTTCCATCCAGAGCTGATCCCCAGGATAAAACCTGATAGCCCTTGCTGGGTTTGATGCACGGAATAACAATCTGGTTTGCTGAACCGGAGTGAAGATCACATGGTTTTCATGCAGAAGTCCTGGATGCTGGAAACCCAGAGAGACCGCCTGGGGCTGGCCCCAAAATCACAAAAAGATAATCACAATCTGGCTTCCGCTTATAAAGCATGGCTTTGATACGGAGTCGTTGTGATATGAAGTAGAGATCAGAGAGGTGAAGATGCCAGTTGGAGGAGCTTATGAAGAAATCCAGGCCATGCTGGTGGCTTGAAGCTGAGCCCACCAAGCTGGGAGATGAGGGTCAAGGAAAGAATTTGAAGGCAATCAACAAGTCTATCACTGATCCTTTCTCCAGAGAATATTGAGGAGTCAGGGCTGAGTCTGTGTCTAATTTGATCCAGAGACATGCCCCTGACCAGTGGGGCTTTGGAACAAGTGGAGAAGGGAGGAAGGAGAAGTGATCCAATGACTGGATACTGGGTGGCCCCTGGCACAGGCAAAACCAACTTATGTAGAAGAGCATTGTCCAGCCTTCTCTACCTATACACCAGGCCCTGTCCTGTCTACAGTCCACAGACCAGCTATACACAAGGCGGTTAGACCTGTGGTTTTCAACTTTTCTAAACCTGAGGCTGGCACCAGTCTGTAGACCAGTAGCTGAGGCCACTGATGTACAAAGCCAGCATCCGTCTCTTAACCACAGCCTCAACTTCTGCGAGTGGGACTTGGACAAACTAAAGCACAGTCTCCATTACCCAACAGCCCTGGATGCAACCTGACCTTCCCCCTGACTAATAGGAAAAGCACCTTGACCTCTGGGAAACTTAGTTCTTCCATAAGGAGAGAGCATGTGTGAAGGCATCTCTTTCCAGAGCTACATAGAACTTGTCAATTACCGGTAACACACAGAGCACAGGGATCAAAGATGAGAAGAGTCAACAGACCGGGAGATTCTGGGGAAATAGAGAGGGAGTTGGGACTGAGAAAGGGAGTGGAGGGTCAGGATGATGTCCAAGCTTCTGCTCAAGCACATATATGGATGTTTGGATATGGGTCTTGCTCACAGATACCCAGCCCCTGACCCATGCACTGAAAAAAAAAATTGTAGACATTCTACTCCTCCCTCCTTACCAAGAAATCCCTCAAACAAGGCTTCTCAACGTTTTTCCAATTGTGGCATCCTTCTGACTTGTTTCCTTCCTGTGCCTCAGCCCATCCCCCATCGTCCTAGTAGGTTCTCTAGTCTTGTGCTGTGGCCCCTTTAGAATATCCTGGAGGTCCCCAGGGAACCCTGGTTGATGGAAACTGTCCTAGGAGACTGGGATCTGAGAGAAGTGAGAGAGAAAAAGGATTGTTGGCGCTGCCCTCACTGCGCACCAGCAGAAGCCTTACAGACTTGTGTCATTCAAGCCTCACAAAGACCTGTGAGGAAACCAGTATTTGGGGGGACTTTGCTTTGGTTTTTTTGGTTTTTGGTTTGGGGGGCCACACCCAGCTGTGGTCCAAGCTTACTGTGCTCAGGGGTCATTCCTGGTGGTGCTGAGAGTCCCATTTGCGATACTGGGGATCAAACCAGGCTCAGCAATGAGTAAAGCAAGCACCTTTCCCCCTCTGTACTGTCCCTTGGGTCCAGGCTGTTGGCAAGGCAGAACCAAACGTCCCACTGCCCACAGGCACGCAGGGCCAGCACTGCGGCCCACATGCTCATCCGCTCAGGAGAAGTTGATTTAGAGGCTTGTCAGGAGCCACGGGCTGAGGCAGATTTGTGACCCCAGGTGAGTGTTTCTGCCACTTGCTGACAGCACCTGGATTATGTGTAGCTGCAAAAGGGCCTGGGCCGGCCTTCGACACTGGAGACTGACACCACCTCCCTTTGGTTCTCAGGAACCAGGTGCTCGAATAGCTTCTTCCTTCGAGGGTGGTCACACCTTAGCAGCATCTGGGAGCTGTGGAGAAACTCAGACAACAAACAGGTTTCTCCCAGCCTGGCCAGAGCCCCAGAGAGACACACACGGAGCAGAGAGCAAAGGCCACAGGCCCAAGGCTCAAAGCAGATGCTTTTCACCAGGGGTAGGGAGAGATGGCAGGGGGACACTTGAGCCATGCACTGAGAGGATAAGGATGTGGCTCAGAAGCTGGGGAGGAAGCTCAGGGGTCAGGAACAGGTGCCTGGCATGTGCAAGGCCCTGAGACCGTCTCAAGCACCATCTGACCTCTGAGCTTGTCTAGCCTAGCCCTGGTGGCGTCACAACACTGCTAGGGCTGAGTATCACCGAGAGTGGTGCTGAGGGCTCCAAAGAACTGCATGGGATCCCAACTCCCCCCCCCCCCTTTGAAAAAAGGTGGGAGGAAGTACTGGCATTAATCGGGCAAAGGGTCAAGCAAGCAGAGGGATGAAGCCAAGCAAAGGGCTGGAGATGGAATACAGCAGCATCATGCATTTGGGGAATGGTGGGGACATGGAGACGGCACCAGGCATTTGGGGGACAGCAGGGACACACGGAAGAGCAGAACATGCACAGCACAGGGTCGGGGAGAGAGCAAGAAACAGACCCTGGTGAGCTCTATCGGCAAAACTTCATCCAGAAACCAGGAATATGGGAACAGGAGAGAAAACGCAGTCGAGGCCTAACATCATCAGGGAGCATTTTCCAACTGGGAGAAAAGACCAAGAGAAGCTGCAGTGAGGAGAGGAGAGTTCCGGGTAGACTGGGCCGTGCCTGCCCTGCCCTGCCCTGCCCTCCGGGTCCTGTGGGGTAAAATGATGTGACCCAGGCACAGCCCAGTGACCCTTGGCAGCCCAGGGGCCAAGGGGAGGCTGTGAGGAGGAGATGCTCCCGCCGCAGGGTCAGGGGGTGGACAGCTGTTCCGGGCAAGGGAGCAGCTTGTGCCAAGTGCCTCAAGTGCAAAACACTTGGCACAATCCAGGCCGGAGGCCCCCGGAGCAGCAGGGACTCAGAGAGCAAGGACCCTAGCGTCAAAGACAGTGCAGAGAGAGCTCGGAGGCAGCACAGGGGGGTCCACAACCTGGCTGTGCTATGGGGCTGCATTTTAACCAGAGAACGAGTGGAAGAAACACAAGAAGCAGGAAAAGAGAACAGGAAGGCGGATTTCCTAAGCCCGAACCATTTGAGATCATACTGGCAGCTGCCACCCCCAGGATGGGGTTTCAGAGAGTTCAATGGCCCACAGCCCGCCTGCCCAAACAAGATGGGGTGAGGGGCCCCCCACAGCCAGCCAGCACATGGCCTCCTCCTAGCTGCAGGCTCTGGCCCAGGGGACCGGCAGCAAAGCACCCCCACCCCCACCCCCAGCTCCCAGCAGACTCACTGCAGGTGGAGACCATCAAAAAGAGATTAGCACAGAGCCAGAGGCACCTGCAGGGAGGGGTCTGCCCCATCGCGCCCCCCACTAGCTGGGAACCCTCCAGCCGATGCTCGGGGAGAAATCTGAGCGCTCTCTGGCAGGAACCAGGTGGGAGGGCCTAAAAATACAATTTCCCCTTTAAGGGATTTTGCAAAATTCTGTGAGGGACTTAGGACATGCTGCATTTCACATCTTCAGAATCGCTGGATCCTATTCCTTACTTTTAGAGAAGGGAAAGCCAATGCCAGAGAGTGAAGGTGATTTGGGGCCGGAAGGACAGTTCAGGGGAGAAGGCAATTACATTGCCTGCAGTTGACCTCCATTCAGTATCCGGCACTGAATATCATTCTCTGAGCACCAATAGGTGTGGCCTAAAAAGTGGCTTGCCCAAGGTCACGGATCAAGTCATAGCAGGATGAGGCCAGTATGTGAATCTGAAGACTATTCTGAGCTCTTGCCAATAACAAGGACAATAGCAATCCATCCACATGCATTGAAACACATACCACCTACCAGATGACTCCAAGTGCTTGAATGGTTTAACTCATCTCCTCTCCACCACTACAATAGCATGGTTCCCATTTTACAGATGGAGAAATCCAGGCCTGGAGGAGGGGAGGAATGGTCCAACGGGCTGGAGTATGTTCTTTGCCTGCTAGAGCCCTGACACCATATTGTCTCCTGAGCACCAAACCAGTACCGTACCAAGCACCACCAGGTGTGGTCCCCCAAATGGAGAAGCTGAGCAGAGTTTGAGTAACTAAAGCTTGCACACAAGCAGTCACCATTAGAACCCAGCAGTTTGCATTTCTAGAGATGCGTCAGGAGAGCCTAACCCCTCCTCCAGCTCCCAACCTCCAGCAAAGGCAAAATCAATTCACTGGTCTGGACAGACTCTTTAGTTTGGTTTGTTTGGGATGTGATCGGGTTCACCCCTCTTCCTCGTTCACCTCCCTACTCTTTCCATCTAAATAAAACCTGGTGGGTCTCTGCTAACAAGCCTCTCACCCCTCCCTGCTTTCTGTTCTTAGGGTCCCTCCCTCTGAGTCACTCTGGGAACAGTAGGAAAGAGCATCAGGAGATTAGAGGAAAGGAGAGAGCACGAGAATTCATTCCCCCAGCTTCCTCTTTCCAGAACAGGCCCTTCCGTTCAACTGATCTTCCTGGGGTCTCTTATCTGCTGCCCCCACACACCCCTGGGCTGGGAAGGGCCAGGAAGCCTTGGTGCGGTTAGCTCAGAGACCCATGTCATGCCTGGAGATTTTCCTGCTGCCCCTGAGTCCTCTTCAGGGCATCTGCCTGTATCCTGTGTCCCGCTCCCTGAGGCCGACTTCTTCTCTGGAAGGGATGCTCTGGGCCCGGATAGTGTAATCCAGGTAGGTAGTGATGGCCACAGAGTGGCTAGCCACTGCACATCCCCGAGTGTACTCCTGAGACCAGCACCTCCAAGTCCCAAGAGTCCCTGGGAGGGAATGTGGGGAGAGGGAAGCCAACTTGCAGGTGGAGGCTGGGGCACTTCTGCTCTGAGACATTGGTGAAGGGCATTGCCTGTGAGCAGTGGGAGACTTAGGTGGACCCAGCTCCTCCCCCTTGAAAAAAAGGCCACTTTCCCCCCCTCAGTCCAGACACTTGAGGGGCAACTGCCTCTTTGGCTGCGTCCCCCTTAGAAAAGGGTCATGGTTCCTGCTACCCCCTACACTTTCTCCTACAGAAATAAAATTAAAATCATTCCTGCACCTCTTGGCCTCATACCTTTGAAGTTCTTCTTGCCAAGAACTTGGAAGGAGCCTGGCCACCCTCTGTGCTCTGGTCTTTGTAAGGTCTGTTCTTGGGAAAGTGCTCCTGGGCCTTCCCCTGGCCCCCTACTTACTTCCGATGCCCCCAAATAAACCTGGGGGTCTAAGGGCTCCCAGGGGTCTCTCTGGTGAGAAGTATGTTCTTAAAACAAGAACTTAGATGTCATTCATGCATCTGCAGCTCAGTGGTGATGCTGCATAGGGACCACAACCCCTTGCCCTGGGGAGGTGGTCATCTCTGAGCCAACATGGGCAGGGAATGGCTTCAGACTGGTACCAGGTATGATGAACACGCTTAGATGAGAGTCTCAGGCTCCCACTAATGCAGGCGGTGTGACCTGACTCTGACACCGAGCCAGGGCTGCACACCTGTTCCCTCCTCCTGTCATCCTACAAGGTGTGACTTTTGCCCCATCTTCTGAGACCCAAAGAGATGGAGACCAGCCTGTGTTCAGCCCCTCCTCCAAACCCTTCACCCCGTGTGTCCATTCCCTGGTCTGGACCAGACAGGTGGCCTCTGGAGAAGACTCAGCACTGACAGCTCCCCTGCCGTTCGGATCTGACCATCGTGGTGAAGCTCGTTTTACATGTGAGAAAGCAGCGCACTGTATGCCGTTTTGCTGAGGTCACCCAGCAGGTAAGGAGATGCCCAGCAGAAGAAGCCGGAGCCTTCTCCAAATCTATCAGCTGCCCAGGCACTGAGGTCCGCACCTTCCTACTAAACAAGGGGCAAGGGGAAAAAAATCAATCTTTAACAACCTAAGGGGAAGGGCCAGAGCTTGGCCAAGAGTCAGCAATGAGATGGGCACAAACCTGGACATTCTTGCAACATCTACCCCGCTTCGGAGGTGCTGAAGGGTCCTCGCCCAGTCCAGTCAAGACTGGCTGCTTGAAGAATCGAGACGAGCAAAATGATGAGTGTGCCTGGAGCCCAGCTCTGCAGACAAGACAAGAACCCAAGAGGGGTCTCCCCACTGTCCACGGAGCAGGGGTATTTGGAGGTTGGAGGCTTTGGAAGGGGGGGGATGGCAGGAAAGATTCCTGTGTCCTCCCCTCACTGCAGGCCCCACATCCATGTGGAAACACTTTACCTTCCATTGCTGCCTCCCGGGAGAGCTGTCCCCACACTGAGCTGCTGGTGTGTTGCACTTTCGGAGGGAAAAGCTGCGAAGTGAAGCAAGAAATAAAATTTAACAGTACATGAAGCCCCAAGTGACAGGAACCGAGGCAGCAAAGAAAGCTGCCCAGTAACAGACGGAGGGCTAGCAGTGAGAGTCTTTCATCCTGTAAGTCCTGACTGGGAGGTCGCCTTCTTTAGAATGCCACACATGGAAGGGGTTCCCCCTCCCTCACCTGTACACTGGGAAAGGTCCATTTAGAGTCAACCACATCCCCTAAATTAACTACACACCAGAACTAGGTTGTAACCCTATTCCAGGCAAGGATCTGCCTTTGGGCATTCACAAAGGAAGACTAAGCACCACCATTTGATCGCGGAGTACTCCCTGAGCCCCACATCCCCCCCCCCAATTCCCATCTCCTGTAGTACCTAGGATCCTTCACATTTGCTTTGCCAGTTTGAAAACTGATCTTCAGAAAGATCCCAAGTGGTCAGCATCCAAATCCAGACCCAAGGTTGAACTCTCGCCAACCTAAAATGCATGAAACAGTGATTGGAAAAAGGTATTTGTGAATTCATGCATCCAAGCACCATCCCCCTGCATGTCAGCTAGAACTGAAAATGATCGTGTTTCTGTGTGGAAGCATGAGAATCCTCCCCCGTGTCAGAAGCATGAAGCAGATGTCAAATCCTTTGCCCCTGTCTCTGGGCAGCAGGAATTCGGGCCATGCTGGACAAGGAGAAGGCCCCCCTCTGCTCCCTATAACCTCCTGTCCCTGTTCTCCTCTCCCTGTTCTCTCTCTCTCTGTCTCTCTCTCATACACACACACACACACACACACACACACAGATCTCTCTTCCTCTCTTATACACACACACCACCCAGCAGGTCTCTCTCTCTCTCTCTCTCTCTCTCTCTCTCTCTCTCTCTCTCTCTCTCTCTTTCTCTCTCCCACTCAGACATACACACCACCCAGATCTCTCTCTCTCATACACACACATACGCACCACCCAGCTCTCTCTCTCTCTCTCTCTCTCTCTCTCTCTCTCTCTCTCTCTCTCTCTCTTATGTGGCAAAGAGACTTCACTGTGAAGGAGAGGAAGACGAGACTCTTGAACATCACTTCCTCTGCATGCTCCAGGCCACAGCAGTCCACACTCCAACTTTGGTTCCAGGGCTAGAGTCAGACCCCTCCCCCAGCTGGCAGGCACGGGAAAGGTCCCAGTGCACAGAGCTGTGCACCTGGGAGGAAGAATCCTGTGGGACCTTTTGAAGCAGTCTGCCAGGGTCAGAGGGAAGAGTAGCCAGATTGATGCCGTTTTGAGGGGAGGATGGACCCCTCTGGATCCGGAAGTCAGAGCAGAACAGGGTTTTGTCAGGGTTTGTCATGAGGAACGCTCAGTGTTGCTTTATCATCATCCTGTGCTCAATCACACAGGCTTCCGGAGAAACCTTCCCGCCCTTCAGACACAGTCACTGGAAGGGCCAGCTGCCACTAGTAGAGCCTGGACCACTAATGGGAAGCTGTAACCCTTCCATAAGGTACACACTTGCCCCACTGTGACAGATGAGCCATTTCAGAATGCCAGCTCCCAGCTCAAAGTCCCAGCCAGCACCAGGTCCTCCAGCACACCCCCTTGGCCATCATACATGGCACCAGTCTGGAGGTCAGGCCCTGCCCATGTTGGCTCAGGGATGACCACCTGCCCAGGGCAAGGGGATGTGGTCCCCATTGGTGTCACCACTGAGCTGAAGATGAGTGAATGACATCTAAGTTCTTGTTTTAAAAACATGCTTCTTACCAGAGAGGGCCCCAGGAGCCCTTAGCGCCCCCCAGGTTTATTTAGGGGCTTCTGAAGTAAGTGGGGAGACAAGGGGAGGCCAAGGAGCATTTTCCCAAGAATAGGCCTTACAAAGGCCAGAGCACAGAGGGTGGGTCCAGGCTCCTGCCAAGCTCTTGACATTCTTGGTCAAAGCTTCAAAGGTGTGAGGCCAAGAGGTGCAGGAATTATTTTAATTTTTATTTCTGTAGAAGAAATTGTAGGGGGTAGCAGGAACCATGACCCTTTTCTAAGGGGGTCGCAGCCAAAGAGGCAGTTGCCCCCTCAAGTCCCTGGACTGAGAGGGGAAGCGGCCTTTTTTCCAGGGGGAGAAGGAGCTGGGTCCACCTAGGTCTCCACTGTCCACAGGTAATGCCCTTCATCAATGCCTCAGAGCAAAACTGCCCCAGCCTCCACATGCAAGTTGGTGTCCCTCTCCTCACACTCCCTCCCATGGTTTCTCAGGGTTGAGAGGTGCTGGTCAGCACTTCCTGAACAGACACCCAGATTTCTAATCAGGGTTTCCATCCCTTGCTCAGCTGTGAAGCTGAGTTTTCAGTCCGTGACTGAGGCCTTGTTAGAGTCGGGAGTTGACCACCCCCAAGGAGAGAGAACAGAGCTGATAATGCAAATCACATAGCGAGGTTTATTATTCCAGCTAGCTGGGGTCCAAGTACCTACCCAGCTCAGCGGATTTCAACAAGGACCCCAAGCACTAGGTTCAGCAAGTTCTTATACTTTCATTTTGGCAAGTAAGCATTACTCAGCAAATTTCTATTAACTACAGAATTCACATATATTTTTTGTTGTTGTTGTTTTGGCCCACAGCGTCCAGCCCACCTCCAGACAGTTACATTCTGGAGAACTAATCTTATTCCGGGGATGTAATTTTTGGCAAAAGCATCTGTTTTTTTCTGCTTTTCTTGTTCCTGGAAGAGGCCAAGTCACTCAGAGCCTGTCATGGCAGTTCTCTGGCTAAGTGGGTCCTAACAGCCTCACCTCCTAAAAGCAATGTTTGGGGGCAGAAAAGAGTCTGGCATGAAAAGCGCTTGTCTTGTGGGCTGGATCCTCCTAACCCTGCCAGGAGTGATCCCTGAGGGCAGGAGTAAGACCCAAGGGCTGCAGGGTATGGCCCCAAAACATTAAATAATAATAATAATAATAATAATAATAAAAGTCAATGTAGTGGTTGCAGTAAATTCACAGAGATTTTGCACAGTGAACCCTGAGCACTCTCTGACCCAGAGTGACACTCAGTAACCGGCAGCCAAGGCCAAATCCAGCTGTATCTTGTCCTTTGACCCCAGCATCCTGCCTGCCCAGCCCCCAGCCCCACTCTGAGATCTGTCACCCACCCGGGACACGCCTCAGAGCAGCATGCACTGTGTGGGCCACCACCTGGACCTGGCAGGACTGAGGTCAGTGGCCAAAGACCCCGGCTCAAGCGTCAGCCTCTCCAGTGATTCACCATCTGTCCCAGCCACGCTGCACGTCTGTTTCCTCTTCTCTAAAATAGGGGACGTTCCCTTCTGTCTCGGGGAAAGCCAACAGGATCATGGGTGTCAAGGGACTTGGTGAACTCTGAAAGGCTGCGCGTATCCAAAAATCAAACAATTCTCAGTGTTTGGGTGAGAATCAAGCTATCCCACAGCAACTTTGTTTTTCTAACCCCCTTGTGCATTTCTGACCCAGTTTTCCTGGCCTCTCTACTTGACCGTTTTCCTCAGGCAAAGTGCTCTCTGAGGCGTCACTTGTGGGACTCAGGCTTCAGGATGTTCACTTTTCACTGGCATGGCGCCCTCTGGGTAGCCCAGCACTGAGTCCAGCTGGGCCCAGGGACCAGGTTGCTGGCGTGAGAAATCAGACTTAGCTCCCTCAACAAAGTACAGTCACGTGGGACTCTGCAAAAAAAGGGTCCTTGCCCCCACGCCAGGCTGTTTCACTTGGGGCACCCCAGAGGGCGGCGAGTGAGACCCCTCCCCGCCCCCAGGGACCCAGCACCAGCAGCCAAAAACCTCCAGAACTCAACTGCCGCCATGCTCACGGCTGCTC